>KQ086104.1:0-56705 GCA_001020605.1 Schizopora paradoxa | reverse complement strand
CTGGCGGTACGGTTTGAAGGAGAGGTTCGCGCTCGCGGTGGATTGCCGCGTCAGCGACGGTGACGCAGGCATCGTTGCCGCTGCTCTTGACCCCGACGACCATGTTCGACTCCCCCGTTGCGGCCATCGTTTAGCGACAATTCAGATGTCACTTCTTGAATATTTGGCGATGGACGTCGATGAAAGAGCTGTTCCAGCTTACCAGCAACATGCTTGCTAATAAACGGTTCACGCGTTCGTGTACACGTACGGCGTCTCGCACTATTTCCGTCACGGTCAGTACGTTGACCACGGCCTGGTGAGATGGAGGTGCATGATGAGATTGTGAGTTGTAGTGTTTTGATCAGGAGGGCTAGTTCACTGATGCAAAGAAGATAGCAGTGAAGATGCGAACGACGTGGAGACAAATGGATAGTCACAGTTGTCCCACAGCGAAAGCCATGCCACCAAACGACATCTTGTCCACCTTTCATCAGTTTCCAGGAACACTCGATTAAGTTGGTGTTGGTAATGCTTGCGCACGAGAAGATGTCATTGCACTTCAAGGAGAAATTCTAGTCATCCCAAATTCCTTCACGATCGACGATCGTCACTTTGGGTCAAGGCACAACTTAAAGAGGTGAGTTTTCATAAAACTTATTGTGCTGAGTGACAATTCGCTTCGTCTACTGCTAGCTCTGTTGCCCTACCAATGAGCATCAGTACCTACCGGATACCTGACAAGAAATCCTTGTCCGTCGTGTTATTGTGGAGTTGACGTGCGTCGAACGATGTCCCAGTGGGCGCATCGTTGTATTCTTCTGTGGGTCCGCGTATGTCCAATGATAGGGTTGAAACTTGAAATTCACTGGCAAGACAAGGATCGTTTCCAGGTTTACGTACATCTCCCGCCTCGATGACCATGAACGAGACAGACTCGCGTTGAGCTCGGAGCAAGGAAAAATACGCTCAACTTCGTGAAGAAAAGAGGAATGTTGGCAAATATGATAACCGTTTCTTGGCTCCGGAAGGTCGAATCGGCGAGGGGCGGAAGGTTCTCATATCGCATGTGCTGGCAATGCTTTTAGTGTTGGCTGGAGCATTGTTACAATTGTCGTATCAAACGTAACGACACCGTTCAGTTCACGGTAAGCGAGTAACTCATTCGTAGAACAACAGCCTGGGATACTTATAACCTGCTCAGAACGATGAGAACGGACGCTAATCTACCCCCTCCCCCCTTCGCCGTCCCCAAGCTCGCTCGGACGTCTCTCACCTGCGGTTCTACATGGCGAAGCCCGAGGAAACAGGTATATTGATATCAACGCATTAAGTTTCATAAAATTCAAGGTCCTATAGGCTCGGAAATCATTCTATTGAGTATCGCTGATAAGGATAAACTTTGCAAGTAAGCTATGCTAATATATTGAGGTGTTTGACGACTCTGATGTGTCATGATTTGACGATAGGTTTTCCAAAGATGTGGAGGAGTACGTGAGTTATATACTGTTTCTTCTCTATATCGTCATACTTATCAGTGCATCCAATGAAGCTGGGTGTGAAGCTCGTTCAGAGCTTACTGTGCCTCAATGGCTTTCGGGTTCCGCAAGCGTCTGCAATTCTCTGCGCGAAGCTTGCTGCATGGAGAGAGCAAGTCGAGCTCATATGTTCCCGTCAGTCTGCAATGGCGAACCGCCACCTCATGTTACCGAAGATTCCGCGGGCCGGAGGGGAATTAAAGACCAAGCAGAACGGGATAGTCGCTAATGAGTTAGTTGGGTCTGCTTTAACCCCAGAGCCTGAGAGGACCGACTGGAAGCCGTTTATTTCGTCTTGCGAGGAGTTGGTACGCGGTCTTCGGCAATTTTCCGTCGCACTCGAACATTTAGGGAAATATTACAATCTTCACACTACGGAGATCGTCAATAGAATGGGCGCGTTCATTGTAACTCTCAAAGTAAGTCCCTCGGAATAAGCTGAATTAATTGTTTATGTCGTTTTATGCGTAGGAGATACAAGCCATCGGCACTCCCAATACACTATCGTTCGAGGGTAAGTCCGTTCTGAAACCAAATTCTTTGATCGCCGTGATTAATCATGGTGTTTCACTACAGAAGACGGAGGAGGATACGCGTTGGAGGAAGATCATTATCTTGATGTGGTTTGCTTTACTAGCGACCGCTTAAAAGTTTGTGGATTGCATCTGGTGCGCCTGACCAAGGCTTTTAATGACTATTGTGATCATGGTAAGACGCTTATCTGCCGTTTGAAAATATAGTCTTTTATCTTTTTTCCTATAGACGTGACACATATTCGCGATAATCAAAAACAAGCGTTTGAGGACCTGGCGTCCGTTACTCAAGTTGCAACATTCTTTGCTGGTGTCGTTGGTACGTCTCGATTGCATGTTTCGTGCACAATTGACTTAGAGAGATTAGCTACAACACTCCAGTTCTCGTTGTCTATAACCGGCCAGACGAGGGCAGTCGTCGCTATCAATACCCTTTGGCTTAGCTCCTTGGTTCTCGGCATCAGCTCCGCGTTCAATAGTCTACTGTCGGTCACAATGCAAAAGGTTGTTTCGTGAGTCGTTTTCACCTCCACAAAATTTGATGTTCGTAGGCTCTAACGTGGAAATCAAAAGCACCATCCCCTTAAACGCGCAACCTGTGTACGTTCGATTTTGGGTCCAACAGAGCCACATTGCGCTCCTTGCCGCCGGCGTCGCCTTATATGTTCTGGGCCTCGGAATATACGTGGTCGAGACTCAGGTGAGCTTCTAAGCTTTCTTTCAGTCATAAGCCACCTCACGACCTCGAGTTCAGCGTGTCGTCGCAGCCGTCATACCGTGCATATTGGCCGGGGTATGGGGATTCACTGTTGTGATCTCTGTTGTTTCATGGGAAAATGTACGAAGCTGGCTTGCCAACTGGCGGCCTCAAAAGAAGCATCACGCGGGCAAAAGAAATGAGGCAGAGAAGCGAATTATGGAGATCGTCATCGACAAAGGTCGAGATGAAATTTCTCTAGACTCAATAACCCCGCCGAACGAAGATGACGAATGGACATCTGTGGTTGATGCGGATACTCTTGTCGAGGAAGAACAGGACGCTAGCAACTACGACACCAAATTGATCGATGAATACGTCGCGCGGTTGAGCGTCAAATTCTTCAAAGATAGATTCGAGAGTGGAACGTTTCCAGCCTTTACGCGAGGAAGAATACAGCATTTTAGGTGTTCACCGAACGGCAAGTGGTTGGTTGCTTGTCACGAGTTTGCTTGTCTTGTATACGATGTTGAGGTACAAGCTCATGCTCGTTCGCAAACTAACAGAAACTGATGGTTCTTGACTAGCATGATTTTGCTTATCAAATTCTAACCTCTAACGGAGGCGCTCGACCATCGGCAGAGCATGCGGAATGGTCTCCGACCGGCGACTATCTGTTGCTGCGATCCAATAAAGAACTATGGCTATGGAAGACTCCATCTCGAGGCGGGAAAGACATTGTGAGTTTGTACTTTCTTGCAGGTGCATGTTTTACTGAAATCTCTTGTGTAGTTCAAGTGTGTGGAGACGAATTTCAAACTTCGGAAGGGAACGTTCAAATACATTAAATGGGTTAATAACAACGGTACGCGACTCGCCACATATGCGCAGTTTCCGAAACTGCTCTCTGACTTCTTTCCATGTAGACTTCCTTTTATTGATGGACGGGACTGAATTATTCATCATTGTAAGCCTGAGGAAAGAAAGTTATCGAATGCGGAACCTGATTTTATGTAGAACCGCAAGACAGGTCCGAAGCAAGCCAACAAGTTTATGCTTTCGGATGGATTCACCGTCCGACAGGTGTTCCCTCTAGACCCCCGACTAGAAACAATTTTGTGCCTCGTGAGGCAATCTGCTGTCGTGGATGGCTGCAGCAGCAATGGTGTCGATCATATTTTCAGTAAGGAAACATTGGTCGTGAAAAACATCAGAATCCTGACTTCATCTCGTCCAGCTTTTTGCAAAGGAACTTCCACAAATGTCTTCTCGAAATTGAATCGTTCTGGCTCACCGTACAAACGTGAGCAGTAAGTCATTAGTTTGACCGTTCTTCGTTATTTCTACTCACGAGTTACGTCCAATAGGACGAAGCTTCTTCATACAAACGTAAAGAACTTGAAGATGGACAAGAGTAAACGACACATCATAGTGAATTATGAACTGGAAAATGTTGTTCGTTTGCATTCAATTTCCACTGATCGATATATTGTTAATTAAATTCGCCAGGAGGACAAAGTCAAGCACTTCGCCGTCGATAACTCGGGACTGCCTGAGCTCTGGCATATTAGAGATGATGACGGGAAAGTATATATCCATGCGTCTGCCAGGGATGAAAGTATGGGGGTCATCACGAAGACACCCGAATCAAAAGACGTCAAGCTAATAAATTTGGGTGAAGCCTCGTTTGCAGGACCAGCTCAACGCATCGTTATGTTTCATTGTGATGGTACGAGGCAAAGCGCAATCTCTGTTAATACATTTCAAACTGATGCTACTTAGACCGCGTTCATTTCTATCGCTATGACGAGAGCAAGGACTTTGTTCGCCTGAAGTGGTTCAAATGGTTTAATTTCGAACTCAAGAATCGAGGATTCGTCAAACCTATTCTCACCTGGGGCGAAACTTATACTCAACCCGTCTGCTTTGCCACCAACGTGGACGGTGATGGGCGCATATTCTACTCGTCCTATCAAGAAAACTTGAGTATCGAGGCTAATACGGATCGGCCAGCTTCGGTAGTGAACGAGACTGACGCTGCCGAAGGCCCCCGGGAAGCAAAGGTACTGTGACTATGTCCCGTTATTTAATCCTCAAGCTAATCACCTGTTATTAAATTGGCGAAGCTTGACATGAAGGACGAGAACGAACACCCATCCGTGCATGACACGAATCGGTCAACGCAAGAAATGAAGACAAAGCCACTTCAGCAAGCTTCAACATCGAGTAAGGCCGACGTCATTGAAATTGGGGAAAATTCAAAGGTATTACACCTCTTTATAAAACTGTTTTGTCATGTCGTTCTTATCATCTGTCGAAGAAACGCCGGAACGAAGAGGACGATGCAGCCATCATATGAACCATATCCAGTCACTCAAAGCTTTTAGAATACCATCGCAACTTCATCTATCCGATTCATGTATATTTACCTCGTCTTTGCCCTCCACTGTATATTAGACTCATACTTAGATTTCACGTCGCACTCGTAGACAATTTGTCGTGTAGAATTTCTGCAATTCGCTTATGTACATAGTTTATATCATAAATACTGTAGAACCTATGTTCTTCTTTTGAATTCCGTCCTTGCTGCACCTTTTTTCTAAGCAAGGAGGTGCAGTGCACCGCTGGATGATGAGGGAATCTATCTAACTTGCTATGTCTTTGACCAAGATCATGAAGATGGAGGAAAGAAACTTCAAGTTGACTGACACGATCGATCGCCCAATTCAGTCGCGTGACCGTGCCACAATATCATGGCTGATTGGACACAAGAAATCGTCAACAATTAGCAAGAAAAATACTACACTACCAAAACATGCAATAGATAACACAAAACAGCATCTAGCAATACGACTAGCGCGAGATCGACAGAGAGCATTCCTTTCCGACCGCGAAGGTAGCAATATAGATAACGAACAAATATTCCTTCTTTTGCAATATAGCGTCCGAGCGCGAACATATTAGATTGATAAATTCACGGAAACGAGAGAATCCGAACGGGTCGCTGTCGCTACAGAGCGACGAAGAGAAAGGCGGTCCCCACAAGCGCGGCGACCGCATTCGACGCGTAGAGCCCAGCGTTTCTGATGGAGAAGGCGCCGCTAGTAGTAGTGCTCGGGGAAGAGCCAGAAGACGAGAAGCTGATCGAAGGGGAGGCGGTAGGGTTTATCGAGCCAGAAGAAGCGCCGGACGCTGTAGACTGGGAACCACCAGTTGCAGTGGGGGAAACGGAGCTGACGATGATGGAGGAAATGGGCTGACCCGACGTGTCACACGCATTGACATATTCTGAAAGGATTGCGATATTTCGGTCAGCATTCAGAAACGCTTTGGAAGTGGGACAAGGGAGGGGGGGGGCGAAAATGAATCAAGAACTATATCGGTAGTTGGAGCAGTGGGGATGGGGAGGCGAAGAACGAAGGCGGGCGAGAGAAGAATAAAATGGAGATACGCACGGTTAATGAGATTTTGCGACTGGGATGTCGTTGAGCTCGTCGTATCTCCACTAACGAACACGATACAATCAATGCAGACTGCTATCTGGGCCGAGACGGTGTTGTTGCATAGGCAGGAGAGGTCTTCGCAACTCTGGGTGGGTGGTCATGGTCAGGATGGGAGAAAAAAAAATGCGAATTCGCTTGACACATACATTGACAACGGCGTCGATCGGTGCACAAGTAGCAGAGCACTATGATAGAGCATCATTAGCCAGGTTTGTTTTGTACAGAAAAAAGGGGGAAGCCTCGTACTGCTGCGGGGATCTGGGACGGGCTAACGGGGACGGTCTGGCGTTTAACGAGCTCAAACGCGACTCGCTCATCCGGACTGGCTACACCTAGAGATTCAAGAGAAGCATATCAAGCTAAGATTAGCTGCCAGTGCGATGAGAGGGAGGGCGGTAGAACTCACAGTGCGAGACGACGGAAGCAAAAATGCTGAGAGCCAACAGTTTCGAGAGCATGGCGACGATCGAGTTGATTACTTTCGGATTATATTAGTCCAACGGCAAGTAGATTATCGAAAGAGTGGAATTCCGGGAGCTAGCAAGCGTATGTGAGTACGAGAGAGGAGGTGGGAGGAGGAGGGAGCGACGGAAACAAAGACCGCACTTTGGCTTTTTATACCGTGCCCAAATTCAGCACGTGTCAAATTGTTTCCTGGGCAGCAACGGCGGCCTGCGCCTAGCAAAAACCACCAGCATGAGCGTATCTCGAAAGTTATTCTTCTATTAGGACCTTTGACATTTGACAGGCACGACGCAGTTGTTCTCTGTTCAACTTTCACTGGAGGCTATCCAGGCTTCGAATTCCTGATCGCTGCCACAGTCCTCCAATGGCCACAAATTGGGACGGGCGATCCACGACGGTATCCAAGGATCCCCGATTATTTGCGTACGTTCCTCGTAACTTATCATGATGTGAAACATGATCTCGCAGCTACAGACCGCCGGTGCGAAATTAGTTATGTTTTGAAGCGTATTTCTTGAGGGCGATTCATTTGTCGTCCGGAGTGAAGACCAATCTACCCATTTGCGGCACCAGGCACTCGAAGCGCTCAGGCTTTCCCTGCAGTCCACTCTACTCCAAAAATCTTGTTGCAGATCTGGAACGAAATCCCCAGACGTGTAATCATGATTGCACTTCGGGGCCCTCTTCTGTGAGGATTGATGCGGAGGTGATGCGCACCGTCATGATCGACCACATTCGTGACCTAGGGAATCCTTGACTGACCTGAATAGTTATGAGAACACCTGCATTTGAAGCTGCGAACAGTCAAGGAAATCACATCTACACGGGCGCGAACTGGTTGCATGCACGGATGCAGTCGATAATTTTGTAATCCTCCAATGACCACGGATCAGAGAAGACAAGATGAAAGTTCAAAGGAACCAAAAAGACAAGCACGGATTTGAAGATAAATCATAACTCACCCAACCAAGATTTCTAGACGTTCAATCTTTCTTTCTGGAGTCGAAAAAATTGAAAACCAAAAAGGTTGGACACATCCGTACTCGAAACGGAGACCTCTCGCAGGACTCGCTTTGACGATGCTAAGCGAGCGTGATAACCATCTACACCATGTGCCCATGAATATTTGTCCTACCTGTAAGATTATAAACTATTGATTAAAATTCCTATAACCTTTCACTGCTTTGTTCCCTTACTAGCGCCCAGCATTCTTATCCGACAAAGCAAAGGTAAACGAATATCCGACAGCTTCAAACCTCGGGTATGATGGATCTATCCAAGGAAAACTGATATCAGCGTTTGGCATACTAAACGAGATAGCTATTGATTTCAGCATACGCCAGGTTGCCGATGTACGTACAATAGTACGGTACTATGACGGAATGTTCTCATGGATGCCCCTTACGCATGAGTCGCGTCAAGCAAATATAAGACCCAGGTAAGTTCGTTTCCTGAGATCCTCGCCTCTTGTACTCGTCATTTGCCCTTCCAAGCAATTCACGATGGACTTCGTTGCAAAAACCGAGGAGACAGACCTCGATGCGATCGCCATGCCCAGTAAGTTTTCAAGATGCTCCTTTCATAGCTCTTGTGTGAGAACACGCAGCCCGCAGCGGTGAACGCATTCCTACCTCTCTTGGAGAAGAACAGGGAGAAGATCGAAAGTGTTCGACGCGAAACGATGCAATACGGGGACACTGAAAGGCATAAAGTTAGTTGGCCATTCTCATGCTAGGAGAGTTTGACTTCATCTATCATGCCGACGGCGCGTTCTCCAGCTCGACGTGTACTACCCGCCGTCCAACGAAGGCCCGAAGCCCCCTATCCTGATCTTCATTTACGGCGGGTCATTCACAAGAGGAGACCGCGTCTTTCCCCCGCCACTGGACCTCGTCTACAAATGCGTCGGCGCCTTCTTCGCCTCGCGCGGCCTCCTGACGATCATCGCGGACTACCGCCTCGTGCCGCACATCAAGTACCCACAGAACGTCGAGGACGTGCGAGATGCACTCCATTTCGTCGCGCAGCACCTGGGTGACGCAGGCGACACTAACAATATCTTCATGTACGGACACTCGGCGGGCGGGTCGCTCGTGACAAGCTTGTTCTTGCACGATCCTGCGCTTGTCAGCGCTGAAGTCCTGAAGCGTGTCAAGGGTGTGATGAGTTTAGGTGCTCCTCACTACTTTGCGGGACCAAAGGAGGACCAGCGCCCAATCGTCGTGCCGCTGTACGGGGATGCATATGAACAGCTCTGTCCATATGGCCTTCTGAAGAATGCGTCCTCTGAAACGCTGGCAGCCTTGCCACCACTCTTCATCATGCGCTCCGAGAAGGAGCCTCCGCGCTTGATGAACGCTCATGATAAATTCCTTGAGATGTTGCGTGAAAGAGATGTGAAGGCCGTAAAGGCGGGCATCGCGGCGGTCCATAATCACGTCAGCCCGGAATTGGCTCTGAGTACGGGGGAAGGGGAGGACTGGGCGAATGATCTTGTCGCATGGATCAAGACTCTCCTGTGATAATAAATAAGACCTAGAAGTGAACAAGACATCACCTCAATTTATGAACCACTGGTAAATGATAAAGGAGATGTACCGCGTAAAAATAATTTCGTCTACGAATAGACTTGAAGACGTACTGATTTACCCGAGGATCGGAATTCGCATTCATAATGATGTAGACCGTAAAGAGGCGAAATAACTGTCGGTGCGCTCTATAGACCGACTGATCTTCAATTTATTAGTTTTGAACAGGGTAATGTTAGTCTCGCAGCAACTCATCAACACTGGGATCATGTTTGAAAAGATGCTGGAAAACGTTCGGCTGTCAATGATATTGTCGCTCGGCCCACGGCAGTCGGCATGTCTTTAAGATAAGAAATTCAATGACAGGACATTTAAGGACTATCTCACCTTTTATAAGGCCGATTCGGGATGAGCAACATATGATGAATCAATTCAATCGTTGCGTACATGTTTGAGAACAGACGCGCCTACGCTGCTTCAAAATTAGTCAAACCCGATAGATTATGCTATGCGTTTTACGCACTCACCAAACCTCCGGACTTCGGATTGAGTTGAGAGTACGCGTTGAATCGGGGTTTTGCACTCACCTGTAGACATCAATCATGTAACGACCGACGCGGAGAGGTGAATGTCCCTCTTGAACGTTAGAAAGTAGAGCGCAGCTTTAGGTACGGCCGAATAACGAAGAGGGTGAAGCAGGCTTCTCGCTCACTTTGGTCCTCGGACTGGATGGTGGTATTTAACGCGAACGCGAAATAGAGCCTCCTAGACAACGACCATGGCGACCTGGCTCATCACTGGGTATGAGTTGATATTCATTCGTAAATGGCCTGGACTGAAAGATCCTGTAGGGCTTCGCGAGGCCTTGGTTTTGGTCTCGTCAAGCAAATTCTTGAGGCGTCCAAGGACAACACCGTATTCGCTGCCTGCCGCGATCCAAGCAGCGCAAAACAGCTCTCCGATCTGATGAAGTCGAGTCATTCAGACAGTCTTCACATAGTAAAACTGGACGTCGCGGATGAAGTTTCCATCGTCGAAGCATCCACCGAAGTCGGGAAGATCCTGGCACGTAACGTATTGACGCTGGACTATTTGATCAATAACGCAGGACTCGTAAGTCTATCTGTTGCAAGGAATTGGAATCAACACTGACGTTTCCTGGTGAAATTTATAGACATCTGGAAATGACAGTCCCCTGACATTGAGACAAGCCAACTTTGTCAAAACGCTGACCACCAACGCTGTCGCGCCAATGATCGTCTCACAGCACTTCATGAAATTTCTGGAGAAATCTAAAAGGCCTGTTGTTATGAACATGTCTAGCGGATTGGGAAGCATTGAAAACGCAAGTGGTACCTACCAGACGAGTTATTGCACGAGCAAAGCCGCTCTCAACATGCTAGTAAGCCTTTTGCAGAGCCTCGCAATTCGGCTGAGTTACGAGCTTGCTTGATAGACAAAGAAGCTGGCGGACGAAAGGAAGAACGTGATTTCATTCGTAATGGATCCTGGCTGGGTGAAAACAGGTAAGCATTGGGAATGGACACAGTGCTCACCAATCCGTCTGACCCGAACTTCCAAAGATTTGGGAGGGTCCGCAGCACCATTTGACGTAGACTTCAGCGTGTCGAACGTTTATAAAGTCCTTGTTGGTGTTTCTGCGAAGGACTCAGGATCGTTTTTGCGGTTCGATGGCCAAGTGGTCCCGTGGTAGCCACCGAAACATGTCGAGTCGTACTGTATTGTACCCAAGAAAACATAGTTTCGAAGTACGCTCTGCTCAGTGATGCTGTGGTTCACAAACAGCGCGAGATGGGAAAGAATGAACCAACGATCCTCGTAAAGCATGGCGCACCTGGGGATAGTACTCAGTCCTCTCCCTATTCTAGATCCTTCATCATTCTCGGGGTTCAATTGTCGCCATCAATAAGAATAAAATATCGTCTTTGAGAACGTATAGCGACAGTTAGTGTGGTCAAGAGCAAAGGGGGACGCGTTGAACGGTTCGCGTTCAACAATGAAGTCACGCCGCTGACAGCGTCCGTCCGATCGTGTCTGGTCGCGGCTGACACTCTTTCTTTCCTCCAACGACGACGACGACGACGACGTTGACCTCAAAAGCAGCGACAGCGAGGAATCCCTTACAATCCTTTTTATTATGCTTCTTCTTGTCTGATTGACCGGGAGTCGCACGAAAACCTGCCGTCATCCTCCAACGTTGCCGCAAAACATGCTACATCGACCAGCGGACAGCCGTCTGCTCGCAAACCTTCTCTCGCAAGAAAAGGAGCACGCGAAGGCCCTCGCAGCTCAAATTGACAGCGCACAGGCGTCTCTGAGCTCGTTTTCCGCGTATGCTTCCGCCTCGCCTCCGCCAGCCTCGCACGCGATCGTCGCGGTCGCTGGAACACTTGTTGGGGCGAACGACGCGCTCCGAACCTACCTGTTTGCTGTCGAGGAGTGGTGTGAGCAGCTGAGAGAGCTTAAGGAGCTCGAGGATGAGGTCGGAAATGTGGTTAGGGATAGGGAGATTCTGTGAGTGTCGAGAAGTTTAGGCGGAGGAGGAAAGTGTGTCTAACATCCATCCAGCGTCGACAGACTCATCAAGGCTTCGAAGACGACGCAGAAACGGAGGTCGGTCATCTCGAACTCAGGCTCACCGACGACGAGCATGTTTGCCTCCTCATCTGCCGTTGGACTCGAACAGCTAGCGTTCTCCAACTCGAAACTTAACCTAGCTCAGAACGAGCTTCAAGCCTGCGAAGCTCACTTGTCCGATCGCGAGAAGGCTCTGGCGCAAATGCGAGAGAATGTCGTGATTAAGGGCTTGAAGGGTCGTTGTAAGGCTATGGTGGAATGTGGGTGGAAATGGGGAGAAATGGGCAAGGAGGGAACGAGTGCGTTGGAAGGTCTGAACATGAACGGCTACCGTGAGTGCTGCTTCAATTTAAATTATTCTTGCAAACATGGATTGGCATGCTCATTTGTTCCTTGTGCCCATTGCACTTGAAATATGTCTCCGTTGGCCTGCGGACAATTCTGTATGCGATCACCGTACGAATGTCGTTCATCCCGTCTCTGACTCTCATCCTTGTTCTTCCAGCCTACCATTCCGACAACCCATTCCACAAACCTCTGCCGGACCCTCATGCAACACACTCTCGACCTTCTTCAGACATGTCATCCATCGCACCTTCACAATCCGCATCTCAAATTGCCGCGATGACCGACGGCGGCGCGTCCCCGTTCTCTAGCCCTCCGTCCAGTCAGGCGCATGGTTCCGGCATGGCGAGCAGTAGCGGCCGACCTGTCTCCGACGCAGGTGTCCATGAATACTTGCTGCAGATACCCCCAGCGCACTCGATCTCTGACCAGCTGCTTCCTCCGTCGCAAGTGATTCAAGAGGAAGAGGAAGGTGGTGGAAGCAGCGAGGGAGAGAGTGAGGAGAACGGGGGTGCCTTGGAAATGCACGAGAACAAGCCATTTGCTTTCGTAAATAACAATCGCCATTCTACACCTCCACCAGCCTCCAAACCCAAACCCAAACCCTTCGAGGACGAAGTACCAAGACGGAACAGCACTCTACCCTCGTCTGTTAGCGCCCCGATGGCAATGACCAGTCTCGATATTTACGGGAATTCGAGAGATTCCCCTCCGAGAGAGCGCAAAAACTCGAGATTTTTAGGGTCATTCATTGGGCTGTTCCATAAACGCGGTAGGACGGCGTCTCTTTCGTCCTTGCCGTCAGTCAACGCGTCTCCCCCTAAGACGAGGAAAGGTTCACCGTGGATTACGCGGACAGACAAGAACCTGAAGCAAACTAAAGACGATAGTTCTGACGAGGAAACGAGTCGGGGCCGTGCTGCAGTGACATCGATTAATTATGAGGCATTGAGACAGAAGAGCATGGTCGAAGCTAAGGCTCTACCCGCCCCTTCAAGCCAACAATCATCTCCTGAAAAACGAAGTAAAGGGACGAAGAAACTCAGGAAGCCCTCGGAAGCTCAGCGAAGAAATACGACAGATTCCAATGCTTCAAAAGTCTCTCTGAGTACGGAACGACCTTCGATTCCGAAGTCTGCATCAAAAAAGTCTTTAGTTGAAGATAGTGTGACCTCGACCAGCACCAATGAGACTGTCCATCCCGTATCTGCGCCCATATCTCGATCTTCTACCGTCAAGTCTATCTCCTCGAATGGCTCGGGTCGACGGTCTGCGTCATTAGACGGCGGTCCGTCTCGAACACCTTCACGTCGAGCGGGAACACGGTCAGATATCGGGCATATCACTCCAGCTCGTTCAACTGCCCCCCCATCTCCATCTTCAGGCAGTAATCATACACGAAATTTCAGCACTCCGATGAGCGCGAATGGGATGAGCCTGATGAGCATCATCGAGGACGTGACAGCGACCAACCGGCGGGGTTGGAACCAGACGAACCCGAGCAACATGCTGTTCGAGGTGAAGGCGCCGCCGACATCGGTACTGGTGGACGACCTGAGGCGCGAGGACTCCCCGCCGGAAACACCGTCGCCGTCGTCGAGGACGCAGCCCATGCGGCAGGGCAGCAGCGCGTCTAGTACACAAGCTCGCCGTCTCGGTTCAATGGGGGCGTCGTCCTCCGAGCCACACCTTCCGCTCAACCGCAATTCTCGAAGTATCCGGCAGCCAGACAGACCGCCCGTTCCCTTGCGGTCCGCTCTACGAAACCGCTCGCCGTCTCCCCAGAAACCTCTGGCGCCGCTCATCGCGCCTCGTTCTTCGTCTCCCGCGAAGATGATGGAGCACGAAGTGCGGCCTCGCGCTAACTCGCCTTCCGTCCCTATTCCTCGTGTAAAAGAGTTGAGCATGCCTCCGAATTCTCGACGAGACTCTTTCGCTTCGGACACGAGCATCTCGTCGTACGCGACAGGGCGGGAAGAGTTCGAAGACGAGGAGGAGCAGCTGATGATCGACCTCACCCCACAAGCGTCCGAGTCTGAGACGACGCCCCAGCAGACTATCATCGAGCTTCCGTCTTTCACGAACGGGATCCCAAATGGCTTCAATCCGAATCGACACGATGCGGAGGGGAAACAGGCGTCGGAGTCGGCTTCATCTGATTCGACGTCTGGGCCATCGAGAAGGAAGAGCGTGCGCATGGCTCCTATGCCTACGTTCTCACCTACGCCCCCTGCTATCTATGATGACGAGGCGAACCACGCTCCCTGGTCTGATGAGAAGCCTACTGGGTGGCAGTCACGCGTCAACGCTGGAGACATTTGGGAGGACTCGGATGGCTCTGACGAAGAGTACTCGCGAGCAAAACAGCTTCTTCTGAAGGCGTCCCAGAAGTCAGAGAAAAGGAAACATCCTTCTTACTGAATAAATAATACTGGGACTCTTTCTTCCGGTATCATACCGTAACACCTATTCATATTTCATGTTCGAGTAGCGAAGCCACTTTCATATTCTCGGATCTCTCATTCACTCTCTCCTTCGGCGACTGCTCTAGATTTCGGAATTCTTCATACTTTTCTACTCCTCTCTTCAATGTGCATATTCAAGCTGGAATTCATCACCGTCTCTCTTTATCATTTACGTTGTTTCAGTAATTAGGCACTTGTACCTCTAACTTCCATTCTATTTTACATCAATCAGTTGTTGTTGTATGCGTTTTCGTCTTTATAAAGAGAGGAAGTCGCCTTTGTCAGATGGCGTTCGGTGGTGGGCGGTGCTTGCGTGGCTAAAAGTTGGACTGCCGTGACTTTGCTCTCAACTTCATCGATCGTGCACGACGCCGACGTCGCAATTCTCGTCTCAGCGAGTAACAACAGGCAGAAAAACGCGTAGTTTTTCAGACTTAAGCCGCTACAAATCACCGAATCTTTATTCCTAGCAACGTAACGGAACGAAGACATGGCAGACGAACTCGAAAACGCGCCGACGCAGGAGAACGAGCTCCCTGTTGAGCCCAAGGCGGAGGATGCAAACACACCCATCAACATCAAGGTACTGTTCCTTTTCTCATTTTCTTTGAGCTATCTTTTAGCCTATAGCGAGCTCTTGGAGAGTGCTTAGACCTTCGGGACGCGCGCAAAAGGGCCCGGAATTATTGGTTTCAGAGACAGTTACTGACTGAAGTTCTCTTCCACTTTTCTTTGGCGTTTTTGCAGGTCGTCTCCTCAACTGGCGAGGAGGTGTTCTTCAAGATCAAGCGCAATACCAAGCTCAGCAAGCTGCAATTAGCATATGCACAGAAGATCGGGAAAGACGTAGGCACTATCCGGTGAGCCGTAGTGCTGTTTTGCTATTGCAGAAACGTGCTAATCCGAACGCCCCGCTCGTCACCACCACCGTCTCCCCCCATCATCAGCTTCCTTTACGACGGCGAACGTATTCAAGAAGACGACACCCCGCAGAGCTTGGACATGGAAGAGAACGGTTCGTCCAGTTCTTTGATACGTCGGAAAGAAATCTTCTCTGATAGGCACTCTTCTCTATAGACGCTATTGATGTGATGGTTGAACGTGAGTTCCCCCTCGAAGATTATAATTCATCTTATTAATCATTAAATTTACAGAGGTTGGGGGAAGACGATGATGTCTCTATCGCATCTCTTCCTTGTTCTTCTTTCACGTTGCGACACTGTCTACGTCTCTCGTCACGACCTCTTCCTTTCCGAGTCTCCACTACGGTTTCTCAAAGCAATCTGTACATCGATACGCGTTCTTTTTCGTAAAGCAACTTCGAAACCACTCGCTTTGTGTTTCTTATTAATCCTTTATTGTCGTAAATACACAAATTTTCGATTCCACGTTGTCTCCCCTTCTCCCAAAGCCATTGTGCATGCGCCTTTCGCCGTCGTCGCGGCGGGCACGAGCTCAAAGGCAAAGGGCGGGCACTGGTTCGCACGCCTTCCTTGTAAAGCGCCTTCACGACGTTCAAGCCGTAGGGAGAGTCGAGAAAGAAAGAGAAGGCATAAAAGCCCGCTGAATTTGTAGTTTTAGCGTAACTCGTAACTCGTAGCGTAGAGCGATTGTGAGCAGGCGAAAAGACACCATGTCGGACGTGGCTGAATTGAAAAAGCTGGGAAAGGAGCTGCAGAGTGCACCCTCCGCCAAGGTGTGATTTTCACAATAAAATCCCTATGGGGTCTCTGTTCACGTCTCTTTTACTGACGATGGCTTGTCTTTCTATAGGAAATCCTCGATATTTTGCGGGTGTTGAAGGAGAAGTTCAAGGTGACGGAGAGCTTGCTGAGGGTGCGTCGATGTTTTATGTCTCACGAGACGCTCACTCACTGATGATTTTCGACCTCGTTTGAAGGAAAGTAAAGTCGGTCTCGCTGTTGGGAAGTTACGAGCAAACCCGTCGAAGGAGGTGTCAGACCTTGCGAAGGAGTTGGTGAAGAAATGGAAGAACGAGGTGGATCGTGCAAAGGCTGCGAATGGTGGTGGGACGGCGAAGGCGTCGACGCCGACAGCGACGACGAAGGTAGCTCGTACGTCTTCAAGCTTTGATTCGCTTTTCTATCCCTTCATGAGAATACTTCAGCAGTACGAAGGGCGTCGGTCGCAGAGTCGATTGGGACACCCCCTCCAAAGACACCCACCACACCAACGCTGGGCTCGCAGGACGTAGCCCGGTCAGCGAAGCTCGATGGCGTGAAGGTCAACGCAACAGGCGACAAAACGCGCGATAAATGCATCGAGCTCATTTACGACTCGCTTTCAATCGGTTCTACAGCCCGTGCGTATCATAACTACTGTCGACTTCATTAAATATTCATTGACAATATATATGCGCAGCCAACGACCAGATCCTACGAAAAGCGCAGGCAATCGAGCAACAGGTCATCACCGACTTCGACAACGTCATGGGAAAGGAGTACAAGGACAAGATGCGCTCGCTGTTTCTCAATCTCAAGGATAAGGGGAACCCGGGCCTCCGCCAGGGCGTCGTCGATGGCGATATCCCTGTGCCGAAACTGTGTAAAATGTCTCCGCAGGTGCGTAATTGAAAGCATAGACTGTGTGGCATATCGTTCTAAGAATTTTCTATTCTATCCAGGACATGGCTTCAGAAGAGCGAAAGGCTGAAAATAAAGCTATCCAAGCACAGAACCTGCACAATTCCTTGGGTGCCGCTGATCAGCAGGCGGAGACAGAGGCGTTCCAATGCTCTCGCTGCAAAAACGTAGGTGTCTCTTATGGTCATTTGACACCTATACACAAGCCTCATCTATTTTTTTCTCTTTTCAAACAGTGGAAGACAAGATATTATCAGGCTCAGACGAGGAGTGCCGACGAACCTATGACAGTGAGTTATTCTCTCGTTTGTCTGCTCTGATCAAATTTGACAAATGAAATCCTAGACATTTGTGACGTATGTGATCTACAGGTTAGATGCATGCTTCTTACGCTTACTAACTATGTTTCTTCGCTCGCAGATGCACAGTCTGCAACAACAGGTTCGTTGCTTGGAAATTCGGTTCATTCGAAATTCTCATTCTCTCGCTTGCAGATGGAAATTCTCGTGATGCTCTTCAGCTTCGTTCGGACTCCCATCGCGGCCTTCACACTGTATTTGTCTCTTTTCTTGTATTCTTTTCTTTCCCTTCCCTTTAATCCATCTTTCCATGTGCCACCCTCTTCTCTTCACTAAAATTCTGTATTTTTTCTCGGTTGACGTCTCGAGCGATGATCCTTAGGAATCCGTTTTACGCTTACGTTAAATTATTCTACATCTCTGTTCTACGTAGTCAGACAAGAAATTAAAGATCGAATAAAGGACCGATTCAACATCGTTGCTGTATAACACTGTGTGCTTGATAGCGAGGAACTGTGCCATTGAATTTCTACCTTTGTGGACATCATTCGAAAGCAAAGGCGATCCGTCCTCAATTCATTTTGAGAGTAATATTTCTTTGGCCCCGTCTATAGATGGTCGAGCATATGAATTCATGCAAAATTCGTGAATTTCATAGGTTTTTCCGAGGAACCGAGAGATTGCTTTCGGTTGGCCCGCACTCGCAAGCTGGGTGCCTTCCGTCTTGTCGAGTAGTCTGATTGAAAGGATGGGTCATGAGTACCAAGGCTTTCTTTGTCTGCGGACGCGGTTTGCACTCACCAAGAGGAGAAACGACAAGACCGCGCCCTTTGCTTGCGCCACGGTAGACGGTCTCGATGATGTCTATCATCTTCAAGTAATGCAGTTAACAACCATGTCCGCTAAGTTGGGAGAAATAGAGATATGCCACTGCTTACCTCGTCTTTGTCTTCGATAGGCCAGTTGCTATATGCAAAGTTGATTTGTTAATCGGAGTTTATGGAGGAATGCTCCAAGTGCCATACATTTTGTTGTTATTTCCGGTGCCGAGGTCGATCATAATATGCTTATTTCTGGTTAGATGTTAGTCTGCTGAACGGCCTGGAACGTCGAGGGACTGGATTGTTGCGCACCGGAAGAAGAACATGACGGTACAAGGGTCGTATAGCTCGTACATCTATTTCAAAACAACCCTCAACATGTTGTTTCGAAGGAAGAAATTGTAAATGCTACGCACCACGTTAAAGTCCGGCACCTCATTCAAATCACAGTAATATATCGTGGCGAAATTCATGACGAGCTCCTGGACCTTCTGGAGCGTGTCGCCCATCACCATGCAATCCGGGTCCTCGTCGTGCGCGAAGAAAATGACGACGACGCGGTCGTCTTCAGCGAGGATCGCTTGGTCGACGTGCCATCCGCTACGGAGGCGGATAAGTTCGTAGGACATGGAGTTTCGAGATCAAACTCTGGACGAGACATTGCTTTGCGTAGAAGAGTATTCGTGCATTTACTTTGCAAAGGGGAGTGTTGTGAGAGACGAGGTAAATTGTTTTGCGCCAACGCCACATATTGCGGCGAAGATCAGCTTGGAGGTGCCTCAAGAGAATTACTATGGTTTTGGCATCAGACGAGCTGCATTCTCTCGCTGCGCGCCTCGATAAGCGCGCCTTGAACAAACCTACAAATCACCTTCATCAGTTCGACTGCGGGACCAACCACATGACGTGAAAAGAGAACGCACGGAATCATTTCTCATACGGAACAGAGCATGGGATGGTTTAAAAGGACGGCAGTGGTCCTGTCGCCTCTCCGCTATCCGTATTCTCACCTCCCAAGGCCATCGCATTCAACATGGATTTCGTAGCAAACAATGCCGAAACATCCATTGCGCCCATCCTCATGCCGAGTGAGTACAAGTCAGAGCGCCGCACTTCGAATCGGGAGGGATGATTTGATTTCTTTGAAGCATTTAATGCGTTTCTGCCGCTGTTGGAGAAGAACAGGCAGAGCATCCAAAGCGTCCGACGCGAGACGATGAAGTACGGGAAAACTGATAGGCATATGGTTAGTCATGCTCTCATTCCCGTTCCCACATGACGGAATACTCCAGCTTACATATTATCCTTGTGCGATTGGTGTGACGCCTTTAGCTGGACGTCTACTATCCACAAACCTCCAAGGCTACGAAGCCCCCGATTTTGATTTTCGCCTACGGAGGAGGCTTCACATCTGGAGAACGCGTCCGCCCACCACCGGCCGACCTCGTCTATACAAACGTCGGCGCGTTCTTCGCCTCACGAGGCCTCTTGACAGTCATCCCGGACTACCGTTTGGTGCCTGAAGTCAAGTACCCCCAGCCCGTTGAAGATATCAACGACGCGCTCGCCTACGTGGTTGCAAACCTTGGCGAGGCGGGGGACACGGATAAGGTCTTCCTGTACGGACACTCAGCGGGCGCGTCGATCGTGTCCAGTCTCTACCTGCATGAGCCTTCGCTGCTCGGAGAGGGTCTACGCGCGCACGTGAAAGGTATCGCGACGCTCGGCGCGCCCTTCATCTTCGAGGGCCCGGATTCGCGCGTGCAGGATTCGATCCTACAGTATTACGGAGACGCATACGAGAGGCTCTGTCCGTACGGCTTGTTGAAGAGCGCGTCGAGCGAGACGCTAGCGGGGCTCCCGCCACTCTTCGTTATGCGCGCGGAGAAGGAGCCGCGAGGGCTGGTGATATGCCATGAGCGGACTCTCGAGTTGTTGAAGGAGAAGGGGATCACGGACGTCAGTTCGTATATTGCAATGGGCCATAATCATATCAGCCCGGGTGTTGCCTTGAGCAGCGGAGAGGGCGAAGAGTGGGGGAATAAGCTTGTCGCATGGGTTAAAGAACACCTGTCTTGAATAACTTACAAAGAGATTAATGAAATGCGATCTTATATATTTGTAACGATTGTGCTCAACTTACCTGAATATTTTGGGAGGGAATGGCAGGCGCGTATTTAAAGTCGAGCGGGTGCTAATTGTGAGATCAGATCTGTCGAAGTCGAAAATAGTCAGAACATATCGAACATATCATCAATCTTCATTAGAACGCTCACTCACCAGATGCGTGTCGATCGCTCGAGGCGGAAAACAATTACTCGTGACGCGCAAGCTTGTGATATAAGTAGGCGCCTTGAATAGCGGCGCATCTTGATATAGAGAAGATGAGTAGACATTGGGGTAAGAAGGGTCGCACGGGAAGAATACCGAGTTCTCACTTACTACGCAGATCATTCCTCGAAATCAGCTGATAGTTAGATAGCTCGGAGGGAAGAGTAGCTTTTGCTTCTATCACTCGAGCTCGATCTATCTGTCAACTTGAACACCTGCGCCAGTACCTTCAGATTTGAAAAGCAACTTCAAGTTATGACAACTTGGCTCGTAACTGGGTACTTTCAGCTATGACGTTCCGTCCTTGTTTTCGTCGCTGATTGATGTTGATATAGTGCTTCGCGCGGCCTTGGATTTGGTCTCGTAAAGCATATCCTTGCGGCGTCCAAGGACAACACAGTCTTCGCTGCCTGTCGCAATCCCAGCACCGCAAACCAACTCACCGAGCTCGCCAGCTCTAGTGAACCCGATAAGTTGCATATCGTAAAACTGGATGTTGCAGATGAAAGCACGATCGCCGAGGCAGCGAAGGAAGTTGGGTCGATCTTGTCACAGAAAGGTCTTGCACTGGATTACTTGATCAACAACGCGGGTATCGTAAGTCATTTTCTCTATTAGATACGGAAGATTGCATACTGAATTGTTTCTCATCCTTGAGAGCACGGCTCATGATACCCCAATGACGGCAACATCGAAGAACCTCATGGACACCCTCCTCACGAACACGGTCGGGCCTTTCCTCGTGACGCAACACTTCATGCCTTATCTCGAGAAGTCTGCGAAACCCGTCTTGATGAATATGTCCAGCGGGCTGGGGAGCATAACGAATGCGGACACGTCCTTCCAAGCGGGCTACCGCACGAGCAAAGCCGCGCTCAATTTGTTTGTGAGTTTTATCCACATTTATTTCAAACCATGGAGGCTGAATGAAATATACTCCCGCCAGACGAAGCAGCTCTCAGTAGAGAAGCCCGAAGTGATTGTGTTCGCTATGGCACCTGGATGGGTGAAGACAGGTTAGAAACGTTCATGCTCATCATTTAGATGAACTTTGACCTGATCGCGCTACAACAGACTTAGCGGGTCCTTCGGCAGCATTGACAGTCGACTTCAGTGTCTCGAATATGCTGAAGGTACTCGCGAACGTCACAAAGAAGGATTCTGGGACGTTTGTGAATTACAGTGGTGCTGTATTGCCATGGTAGTTCGACAAATTGTCGACTGGCCGCCAATGAAGTGAATGATTGGCTGCGGTAAATGCCGGTCGGAGTTTGAACTCAAATAAAAACCAGCAAAATCTTCGTTCTGTTTCGCAGAACTACGATTCAAACCGCTGGCTACTTCGTTATCGAGGGAAAGAGACAGATATCTGAGATTGAGCGACGATAGCTTTACATTTAGGCGAACGATACAAGTATAACTACGATCTTATTTTACAATTGTCGATTCCAATCCCTGAGAATGAAGAATTCTGTCAGTCTTTGGTGCAGAGGAGTGAACATCCGTGAATTACCTGACTTTAAAGCACCACAACAGTAAGCAATACCAGTAGCACTGCTTAAGGAAAGTAGAGAGAAAAGTAAGAAATCCTTTTCAAGCTAGGCAGATGTTACTAATCGAAGCTACAGACCATTCATCGGGTTCAAGAACGATGGGGATGCATTCCGCGACAAGGTAGTTTAGGTAGTTCTCTGGGACACCGAGGGGCTCTTCGCAGCATATGATTGACCCGAAGCATCGACCTTCAAATTGTGGGTTCGGTTGAGGTGATGCGATGGCAATGGAGAGGATACATAAGAATGTCAGCGACGAGGCCAGGAGCATGGGTTGCATTTGACCCAAGTTGAACCTCACTGTGTTGCAACTTGTAAGATGATTTCCGAGTGTTCGAAGCGGGAACTGATGATTCGGGGAGAAATGCATGACACTGGTAGCTCTGGTTCTTATACGACGGGCTCATTGGTCCCGGGCGCAAGATGTCCACCATTCGATCCTCCGTTCCTCGCTTCCGCGCTCTGCGTAGTACAGTCGGTTGGCAGCACACTAGCATCCCCTGGTGATATTGATAGCGAATGAGGTCCGAGTAGACGTCTCATTGCGGAGTAGATCAATAAGCCCAAGACCAAGAGCCATGGACCTGACTGTTCAGACTCGTCCTTCCAGGTGTCATCAAGATACACTGCAGTCGAGGGCATATGACTTTAAAATAAGAAAGCACAATAAATATGAATTTGTCCTCGAGCCCAGTGACAATTCCATCTCTCGAAATCGAAATGCGCGTAAGGAAGTGTCGGAGTTGGCATTGTAACCAGTGATACAGATTTAATGCTTGATGATTGAGCACGTATCGAAATCACTACCTGGGATACAAGGAGCCGGTCAGCTATATCGTCTTCAAATTAATATTAAGTCAAAAGCGTACCTATAATTACAGATGCAATGCAGCAATAGGCAGTTCCACCGCTAAAGATAAAATTCTCAACTTGTAAGCCAGTACAAATAAACATGGGTACTCACCAACTTGTATCCTTGACGGTAATTGTCGTGCAATCCGTGAAAAAAAAAAACAGGTAGTTTTTCGGAACGGTGATGGGCTCTTTGCGACATATGATTGGCCCGAAGCATTCTGGAAGCAGGTCAATTTCTTGAAGAGTCAGAAGCCCCGGTGCAATATTAATGGCAGCAGTGATGGTGAAAGAGTAGAGGAGGAGTAGCTTCGAGAGGTATAGGTGTTGAGTGAATTTCATTTGGGATCAGTTGACCCTACTTCGTTGTGAAAATGACGAGTGGTGAGCCTAAAATGCGAGGGGCGAGAGGACATCGTACAACACTGGTTCTTGTAGACGACACAGGAGCGCCGGAGGAGGCTAGAAGGCAAAATAAGTGAACCTTTCTGTCAAGGTATATCAGATATGCTTAGGAGACCCGCCTTCAGGTTTCAACATAATTGTTCGCTTCCGCGACTCGTGAGCAAGAGAATTCAGTCTATGGTAGACGCTGCTTGGAGTTTCAGCGAGACGAATTACTGGGTCCGTATTGCGCTGGGCTGCATCCAAGTCCAAGTTCTCTTCAAAAAAGTGAACCGACGCGACGAGAGAGCATTTGAAGTATCGAGAGAAAGTGACCCAATGCTTTGGAGCCCGAGACCGAACCCAGTGGCGCCTCCATCTTCTACTAAAACTTATCGTCGGGGACATGTCTTGACAGACGTCGGCGTCGAAGTGAAGATCTCTTGATGTTTTTGGTTCGAGACGGAGGATCCTCACTGGGAGCTTGAAATTATTCCGAGTCGGAAATTTCCACTTCGATTGCTTGCGGCAGGCTTGAACGAATGATTAGAGCGTGAAACATTAGAGCGTGAAAGATGTTCGGCGTGTTCTATCTAGGGCTCGGCACAGTACCAGTATCTTACGGATACGGGTCGCCCGTATACGGAACCGTACCAGTACCGTACAAGCCTTGCTGCTTGAAAAATACTGGAAGTATTGAGACGGCCGTAACCCGTATTCGAGACTGTAAATACGGGCCGTTTACGGCTTGTACGGGTATGTACGGGAACTCAGAAAAAGCCGGTAGTAACCGGTGATTTCGGTTCAATATCGTCGTGCCCAGCGAGGACAAACAGCAACAATGTTCGATGACCGTCCACCTGCTTCACCTCAAAGGCTATTGGAGGTATCGAGACTGCCGTAAAGGGCAAATAACGATGACGGTAAGCTTCGAATGCATTTGTTATATCCGCGCTAGAGTGTTGACAAAAATTTTGGGGCAAATTCGCCATGGGCAGCACCACACGTCCGTGTCATGGGTGATGTTGCCTTCGAACGCGGATACTCGGGTATGACTGGCTAATCATCGTGAGTACCATGACCTTCAATTCTGCTCGAATACTGAACATATCAGTGCCGAACAGATGACGGCCGGGTGAAGACCATCACGTCAGCAATGAGTCTCAGAGCCACCAAGCACTGACAGACTCGGATAACTCGAGACGAAGGGACTCTGGTGTTCAAACAGACGAGAATGGGGAGGTGTGTGATAATATCTTCTCTTCGAATTACCTCAAAATGACGAGCTTGTATCATAAAGGTCATCCCATAACCGATGCAACAATCCGATCCTCTCGATCCTCTGTCGAGACCTCTGGCGCCATCAAAGATGCTACGGAAAATGAGCGATAGGAAGGGTCCGGAACGTATACGACGTATACGTCCGTATTCTACCAGTACCGTACCGTACCAAGCTGAAGAAATACGCCATACGGCGAGGAAACGGCACGGCCGTATCCCGTACTCAACCGTGCCAAGTACGGCCGTAACCGTGTACTGTACGGTGCCGAGCCCTAGTTCTATCATCTGGGTGAAAACAGGTGAGAGAAAAGGACAGTTCCGTTGTGAAAATTCTTACCTCAGAATTAAACACAGATGCCCATCTAAGTGTGCTCTCGTGAATATCATAGAAGGCTTCCTGCCTGCTTGTTGGTTTCGAAAAGTATTCGCAATGGTGGTGGAACGATGCAACACGAAGGCGAAGCCACGATTTTCCGTCAACGGTTGAGATGGGGTTTGCCGAGCGGTCTTTGAACTTTAAATTCTTGGTATTTTCAACCAACGCGTTCCGTAACATCTCTACCTCTAACCTCCACCATCCCTTGATCTTATTTACGAATGACCTAAAGACAGCACATGCACCGATGAGAACACAATAGCATTAGTATCGCTCGGAAGCCCTCACTTCCGTGCCTTGCGTTGAAGACGACATTGGAACGTTTGCAAGAGCACTTGAATTGGGTGCGATAACGGCCTTCGATGCGACACTCGGATTTACTCGAACTCTGATTGTTCCACCTGCTTTGCGACAAATCGCTGACAGTCGAGACTCTCTCTCGACGGCGCCCATGTCTTCTTGTAGAGTCGTGGGGACAGAGGTGAGTGCTTGTTAACCTCGCAGATCGTCATAATGTCTTTACTTAGCCCACTTATTCTCGTTCTGTGTCTGATAGCAATTTGCAAACAGGTGGTTCCTTTCCATACTGAGAGCCGCTTTGAGCGAGCTGCTCGTATCGCAGTGCTTGTGATGCACACGTTTTGAGTCAGTTATGTGAGTTTCGATGGGTTGCATCCACGGGATCCACTCGCACGTTCGTCGACCGCGGTGGGGTAACACTCCATGTCGTAAGTGCGTTTCGTATAAAGGTAAGCTCTTGTTGAGGTCGTAAGAGCGAATATTGACTTTTGACCGCCATCATGAAAGCAGACGTCGCGCCCTCCTTGCTCCTCACCCTCCTCGGGCTCGGAGCGAACAACACTCTGAACAATAATTTCGAAATTAATCCAGACCCCAATGCGCTGACCGTCTTCCCCGTCTTTGCTACGGGGACAATCGCGGCGGACGGACCTGCGCAAGCGCTGTTTACGCACCACCCGGAGCACGGACGCGAACATCATCGTGAACACGATCGCGAGCATGAACGCCATGGCGAAAGTCACCGCGATCGCGACCATGATCGCGACGACGAGGGCGTTCGTAGGCCGGTCGCTGGCTCGACGAACATCGGCATAAAGACGAAGCATGGTATGACCGCCACCACCACTGACGACGAGCAGTGCCCGATGCCGCCTATCCTGAGCTGCTCGCCCAAGGCGGAGCAGACCGATTCTTGCTGCGTCAGTCGGGCTTTCTTCTCATTCTATTTATGCTCTGCTTAAATATTGGTCAATTATTACCTCGGAATCTGATGACGCAGGTCGTTACACCCGGAGGCGTACTCCTTCACACCCAGTTCTGGGACTTGGGTATTGGCCAGGCCGACTCCTGGGGAATCCACGGTCTCTGGTTCGTCTTCTTGAAACAACGCTTCTGTCTTTCAAATTACTCACGAGAAACCTCATCTTCGAATTTCCTTTTCGTGACACTCACAGGCCAGACAAATGCAACGGCCAGTTCTACGAGAACTGCGACCGCGACCGCGCGTATTCTGGTTCGCAGATTACAGGCTTCCTGCAAGACGCCGGCCGGACCGACCTCCTCGATTTCATGAACGAATTCTGGCAGAGCGACGATGAGACCCCGGAGAACTTCTGGGCACATGAGGTGAGAGGCGTCTACATCTATCTGATACACACTTCTGTCTTGGCACTTACGGTTCCTCATCTTCTGTTTGTTGTTTCTTATCTGTAGTGGGAGACGCACGGCACATGGTGAGTGTCTTTCGGTGCTTTCGATCCTCCTAAAAGCTTTCACAATCATACAAAAGATTCTGATTCTGATTCTGATTCTGATTTGATCTCAGCGTGAGCACACTCGAGCCTTCGTGCTTCACGGGATACACCACCGGTCAGGAAACCATCCCGTACTTCGAAACCATCGTGCAGCTCTTCCAGAAACTCAACACGTATCAGGCGCTCACTTCTGCCGGGGTGAGTCATTTCATTCATTAGCAACCTTAGATTTTATTAAACCGACGACTTTTCACACTAATTTTTACATGGCGTAGATTGAACCCTCTTCGGAGAAGACGTACGAACTCGTCGACCTCCAGGATGCGGTCCAGCAATCCGTCGGTCTAATTCCAGACGTACGTCCTAATTTCACTTCGCATTTCGAAATGAATCCTGATTACCGTTATTCCCTTTTCGCGCAGTTCACCTGCGAAAAGTCGCAACTTTCCAGTGTTCAGTACTACCTGAATGCCCAGGGCCCCCTTCAAGATGGAAAGTTCGTCGCCTCACATGCGTCGAGGAAGAGCGAGTGCCCGAAGACGGGTATCAAGTGGTTGCCGAAGACCGTTGACGACGACAAGCAGTGATTGCAAGATCAATGTTGCTCGAAAGAGGTGAAGAACCGTCGGGGAAGGGACGGAAGGAATGAGGAAAAGATGAACTTCGTCTTGAAGAAAGACTTATATTGATCAAAGGAAGATTAATGACATGAACTGTGAATATGTGAATTATTTTTGTATTTGTAAATGCTGTCGAGTTTTCGCGTTTGGGGAGAAAGATAAAAATGATGTATTGTATTGACGTTTTTTACGGTATATGCGTGGCTGGATTGATGGTACATGCTTGTTGTGCTAGCGAAATTGTTCTTGCTTTCCGGTTGTGTGCAGCGAAATCATGATGATGAAAGGAGGAGGAGGAAATATGCATCTTACAGAGAGAAGAGACAAATAAACGATTTACTGCCAGATAGTCTTTAACCGCGCCTCGACGGTCTTCCCCTCTACGTACGGCTTGACACTGTGTTTCATCTGCAGACCCGCCCCGTCCAGTTTGCTCAGGATGTGGGTGTATAGGTGAGGTGCGTCAGGCCCATGAACACCTCTCGGCGCTACGTTAATGAAGTCGAGCACGTAGAGCGCGGCGAAAGCGACGGGCAGCCCCACGCAGCGAGCCATAGCGGAGTGAGTTGCATCTCCGTACACCTCGAGGGAAGAGGTGTGGATCTCTTCGTGACGCTCGCTGTCCGACGAGATGACCTCGTGGTGCAGCACAACGAGGTCGCGCTCGGAGGGTGCGTAGCTGAGGCGGGCGGAGAGGAGGGAGGCGAGGAGGTCGATGGGGTGTTCGGGCGTCGAGGGGACTGGGGGCAGTTTCGTTGTCGAACTGTCGGTGGGGTTGGTGAGCCATGCGAGCGCCTCGAGCATTTGGGGGAGCGTCTCGGCGGGGACGAACTCTGCAGCCGCCGCCCGGAACGCTTCTGCGCCAGCCTCGTCAACGTCCACGACAGGTTTTTGGAGCTTCACAGCAAGCGCCTGGGGTGCGAGCGTCGCCCATGATCTAAGCGTGATCCAGTTCTCCGTGTCGAGGAGTCCGATTTGTCGGAAAGCGTACATGAGGTCGCAGAACCCGGGGTACCTGATCGTGCCTCTGAAGAGTGTGCGGACGCCCTTGGAGGGGTGGAGGTCGTAGGTGTCTGCGTAGTTGAGGCTGTCGCGGTTGGGGATGCCTTCGAGCTGGAGGATGTCGGAGACGGGGAGGTTGGGGATCTTTGAGCGGAGGAGTTGGTCGCTTGGGACGGAGAATTCCTATAGAAGTAAGATGCTTAAAATTTCCCTCATAGTATGCGGTCTATGATCTTGTACTCACCTTCCCATTCAATTGGAACTGGGCGCCATTCAGCGCGGCACTGAGCACTCCGCGTGGACTCCAGCTGAACTTGTACTTCAGAGGGACGTCCGCGTCTTCAGGAGCGGGCAAGCCTCCGCAGAACGAGGTAAACGAGACGACCTCCTTCTTATCCTTTCTAATTGAGTCCAGCAGCGCAAGAGCGGAGCAGTGGTCGATACCAGGGTCGAGCCCAATCTCGTTCAGTAGGAGCACATTTGCTTTTACAGCCCTGTATGCGAATATGAACTGTCGAACGAGAAGAAAGAAGAAGGGAGGTAAGTCACATACCGGTCGTGAAGTTTTCGCATATCTGGCGAGATGTAGGATGCGGTGACGAGATGCCTGTGGTGCTTGATGCAAAGCTCGGCGACGGCGGGGTGGAAGGGCACGGGCAGCAGGCTGATCACGACGTCTGATTTCTTGACAAGCTCTTCGACGACGTCAGGCTTGGCCATATCCACTACGACGCCCGTCGCGTTGGTCCGTCCGTTGCACAGGAATCCGTTCCTCTCCGGTTGGTCGCTGGCTATTTAATGCATGAAGTCGTCAGAATCATAGTAATTAAGAAGGCAAGGAACGAGGCATACCAATTGTCAAGTGGACGTCTTTTCGATTGCAGATCTCATCGACGACTGGGCCAGAAACCATACCGCTTCCAAGCATCAATATTTTCTTCTGACCAGGTTTAGGTGTGCCAACTGCAGTCGTCGTTCCAGCACTAGCAGCAAGCCCCGCCGCCTTGCACTTCTCCACAGACTCCTGCAACCAAGTGTTCTTCCCAACGAGCCGTCCACCCGACGCGACCGTCGCGCGCTCAACAGCTTCAGCGATCTCGAAATCCGAGCCCTCGAAGCGTTCCGCGTGCTGGTGGTGCTTGTACTTGCGCACGAGCGCGCGGACGTACGGAAGGACGCCGGCGCTGAATTCTTGGGAGGCGTCGAGTGGGAGGGAGGTGGGGAGGATGTCGACGGACATGATTTGAAGCGCGGGGAGGTGGGCGGGGAATTGGGCGGGTTTGTGTGAGTAGAAGGGCTCGGAGAGGGTTGATTCGCGGTGCATGAATTCTAGGCCGCCCTAGATATCGAAATTTCGTTCGGTGAGATAAAGAAGGAAATGAAATGAGAAGGCGAACGAACCTCGATGTCACAGCTGATATCCGCGAAGCTCTGGCAGCGTCCCTTCATAACGTCCCGGGTGCCCGCTGCAGAATCCTGGGTGGATTCAGCCAGTTCTTTACTGAGTTGCTGCACCTTCTCGAGAGCGAGGATCGTCTCGTTCGTCGTCATCAGACGAGGATAGCCCGGAACCCAGCCTACGCCGTTGATGAGGACAGTAGTGTACGGAGCAATCTTTCCGCGTGATTCAGAGAGATGTCCAAAATATAGTAAGAAAATAGCGTACCAAATCATAGAAACGCGATTCGTAAGCGGATGGGTGTGCGTAGTAGTCTTTTCTAGAGACAGCTCCGCCATCTTTCCGCTTGAGGTATGTTTCCTGTCCGGCGTGCAATACGTATATCTATTAAAGTGAAAAAGAAGAACATGAGTTCAAGCGGAATCCAGCGGTCCGTTAGAGCAAAGTACCTTATTCAGTGGTGTCGCTGAAGAAAAAAGGGGGAAGTCAGATAAGGGCTCCGGCATTGCGTACAGAGATAGGGACGTACATGGGTCTGCAACCAATGCTGGGAGGTCTGCGACGGAAACCATTTGCACTGGAAGCTCCGACAACAGAGATAAGGCGCCGTTTGCTACTTGACCATTACTTTCGAAAGAAATTGGCGCAAAAAAACAATCCGTTAATAAGGCAGCACAACCGAAAAGAAGAAAAGTTTGAGAAAAATCACGTACCCAGTGACGCATACAATGTAGGGACCTATGCTTGCCGGTGTGCCGTTTTCTGCTATCTGCTCGCCGATGCGACGAAGGGATTGACGGAGTTGAGGCAAAGGGGCGGAATGCGGGCGGGGAGTACTCTAGTGACGCGTAAAATAAAAAATGTGCAAAATAGTTGATAAGGAATTAAATTCTCTGTTATCGGAAGCAAATGAGAGGGGCGTACCAAGAAAGGGGAGGCGACTCCGAGTTGCAGGTGTAGGTGAGCGGTGGAGTTCAGGCCTTCGAGTGCGCCCGCCACTAAATCAAGAAGGGTTAATTAACGAAAACTCGAGGTATTAGCTTGCAACTCACCTCCAGCATACCATCCAAAGCCAACCGTCCTCTTACCGTCCATATCCGTCAACAGCTCCCAATCCACCAAGGTGGGCAGCAACGCCGAATGCGCTGCGTCGCGTCCATGGACGGAAGGGTCGTGCAGGAAGCGAGATAACAGCGGCATATTGTAGGGTTGCCCTTTGATCGTATGTGAGAACATAACCTGAGTACGGGGAACGAGACCATTTGAGAGCGGGTCTTGAACTGGGTCGGTGAGGAGCTCGTGCAAGGGCGTTTCTTTGATTCCGAGGACGATGTGTGCGGGCGCGAGCGTTTTGTGAGGCTTAGCGCCAGCCTGAACAGTAAATATTATTACAAAAGATATACGAGAAAGAGAGTAATAGGACGCGCCTTTATGAACTGCTCAGCGGTGAATACCCTCCTCTCGCATGGTTGGAAGTAGACGTCGACGTCCTCTTCGGCGATGAGGGTCTCGATCGCGTCAGGCGTCAACGGACAGCGACGCTCCCATATCCTCAGCGGGTCCTCGCGTCGAATACCGATCGCGACGCGGGGTTGGTGCTGGTGCTGGTGCTGGTGGGCAGCACGGGTGGGGTGCTTGAGCGCGTCGTGCAGCTGTAAATGCCGCATGAATTGCAGTCGTCGTAGGATGTGGTGCCTCATCGTTGGTGGTCGTCGCGGAGGAAGATAAGGAGGAGACGAGCGCACTTTGCGTTTGCATGTTGCTCGGAGACATCCTTATATGCGGTACCAAACCGGAGCAAATCCCCAGTTGTGTTTGTGTTTGTGAGATCCGAGCGAATGGAGTGATGGACGTCCTTGTGAGTCGCCGAGCACACAACGAGCACGTCCACGACGCGTCTTTCACGGCAACTTCGGTAAGCAATTCAACCGGAATGCTTTTTATAACGATAAAGAATTAGGATAATAAATTAGCTACGAGAATCCAAGCAGTTCGCCTTTGAGCAGTAAGAGCCAGGTAGTGATGAAGTAGAGAAACCCTGCAGGAAGCACACATCGTCGCCCAACCTCCCCCCAGTCCCACCGCCGGGGGCCGAGCCTCCCCTCACCACGAGAATTGCGCCCAACGAGGATGTTGGACGTCACCCAGAGCTGCACGCTGCGCGAGAAGCAGGTTGTGGTCCCGATGATCGCCCAGCAGACGACCGGGCGTTTGGAGTGGTTGAAGAGGACGAGGGTGAAGTGCGTTGCGGGCCAGCAGATGGCTTGGAGCGCGACGAGGCGAATGAGTGTCGAGAGTGTCGCGTAATATACTTTCCAGCGAGTAAGGAGACCAGTAGTAAGAGCGAGGCATTGAAAGCCGGTGAGTATTGACTATTTGAAGATATTTAGCAATCGTAAGAGGAGCAAAGGCAAAAACGACTCACCCAAAGAGCAGAAATAGCGTAGTCGATGCTTGTGACGTTTACAGATGGAGGGGGATGAATAACGTTGTGCATATTATACAGTGTTCCAAAGACGGCGGGGACGACGGACAGCCAGCGTGTGGCTTCAAATAAATAGGGGACCAGGAATTCGACGAGAAGGGGTATCAGCGATTGGTTTTGTGGTATCTGGTCAGGACGAATTGGCTGCAAATTTCATATTAGAAACGAGAAATGAATGAGGAGAAATGACACGACGCACCTCTTCTTCCAACTCTGTTTCTGTCTCTCCGATGAAAGGTGGACCGCGAATGGGACTGCCTTCAGAAAGCTGCTCCTCCCTCCACCGATTCACGGCGGCAACGTTGACCTTACGCGGTCTCATGTGGGATTGAGAATACGACCTCGCCGTTCGGGAAAGATAGAGCGCATCGTCTTCTTCCCTCTCATCGTCGTCAGAGCTCTCGTCCATGTACGCGGCACGGTATGGAGATGGCGTGGGTTCGACAACGACCGTTGCGGACGACGACGATCCGCTACGTGGCCGGACAAACTGGGGAGACGAGGACGCCCTCTTGCTCTGCGAAAGGGGTGCTGCCTGTGTCTGTTGTGTCTGTTGTGGAGCGCTGGGCGCTGGTGGTACGGCGAAGAGCGGCGGAGGATTTGGCGTTATAAGGAGGCCAGGAGGGAGCGCTCTCACCAGCTCGGCCTGCGACTTTGAGCGTTGTCCTCCCCCGCCGACGCCGTCTTCAGCCTTCGTGCGGCGTCGTTTATCGTGGTGTTGGTGTTGGTTGTGAGAATTGTGATGATGATGGTGGCTCGAAGACGACGCTACTGATGGTGGATGCGCCAGAGCTAACGCTTGTGGATGGTGGTGGGCGGATAACGAGTGTCCTCTCTTCCGAGAATCAGACGCGTTGGCGCCGCCTGCGAACACCGGCGACGCGCTCGAGCTACTAGCACTACTGCTGGGTTCACCAACGTCGACAGTGGGACGCGTAGTCGTTGAGGACATGGTGCTGCTTGGGAGACATCGCAAGAGCGTCTGAGACACGCTGCGTACAGAGTTTATAGCCATGACGCGCTCTTTGACGGTGACGATTGAGCCGTCGACCCGCATGGCATGCCCAGTGGGTCTGCACGGCGGCCTATCTAGAGCGGTATATTACAGACCCTTCTTCCTTCCTTCTTCTTTATAAAACATTGGTGATACACCCTCCGTGGAATAGAGAAGTTTTTTTGAGGGACTACGATACGAATACATAAGTTCTCGACTCGGTCTCGAAACGTTGCTGCTCTTTGAATTGAGCTCGGTGCGAAAAACCGGTCCTATCACATTTCGCCGCACTCTGTTGTTGTTGAGATAAAAGTCAGTCAGCATGATACTCATCACTCAGTCGAAGCTAAAAGACGGAAGACATACCAGTTATCTTGACAGTCAACTTCGGTCTGTTGTTGGGCCCCGTAGCGACGTGCTCGATTTTCCGGAGCGTGAGCATGCCTTCGACCACTTTGCCGAAGACGACGTGCTTTTTGTCCAAGAAGTCGCACTTTGCTGTCGTGATAAAGAACTGTTATCAAGAGAAGGAACGGCGGAGTCAACCGGTCTGCGTCGATAGATGTTTTCCGAGCAATAATAACAACACGCACTTGGCATCCATTCGAATGAGGGCCCGAATTTGCCTGGAAACTACCATGAGAGAGAAATTTTCGCTGCAATGCATGAGACATATTGTACCATTGATAACAGCCCGGGCTCGGTGTGCGCTATCTCGAAGTTCTCATCCTAACGCAAAGATTAACGTTAACGGGTTTGACTTCAGTTTCGACGAGCTTACTCACTTCGAAGCTTGCTTTTTCTCCGCCGTAGATCGAGAATACACCCGTTCCGTCTTCGTTTATAAAGTCACCACCTAGAGGCGTTTCAGAGAATACATGCACGTCATCTCGAGCTATCGTACCTTGGCACATGAAGTTCGGTATTCTGCGAAGTCATAAGCAATGATTGGATTATGCATCATGATAACAGAATAGACGTACACTCTGCAAAATAAATTTCATTCCGTGAGCATGAGGATATCAGTAAAGACGCGATCGTACGCACCGGTGGAATATGGCACCCTTGTACCCCTGCGGACGTCCATTCTTCCTAAGCACCCAGTCAGACATCTCCGGCGTCAAACCACAGAGCATACCAAACGCACCTATACTCCCCCGTACAAAGTTGTCTAAAGTTCTCAGCGGTCCTAGAAAGAAGGGTCGGAGAAGAAGTAGGGTCATGGCAATGCGAGGCTGAGATGGACGGTGCATACAAACTTTGGGACAACGTTTGCGAACAACTCCATTTTCATCCTCCCGGCGGAGGTCTCTCCGATGTTGATGTCGAAGAAGACGATGGGGTTTGGTTCTGCTTTTGAGGTGTCTGCCATTTTGTTGTAGTGGACGAAGCGCCGTCAACGAGCTCGAGGAGAAGACGGAAGAGATCGAGGAGAAGATGATCGCATGGTCAAAACGTGACAAGTAAAGCCGTTATGATTTGCTGAGTCAGATGTGACGGGTCGCGTTTTCCGTTGCCACTGCCAGCGTGACAGCCGCTTGTCCGCGAGAGGTTTTTCGTTCGTTTTCTTCCTCCTTCAGCGTCGTCCGCATTTCTTACGGGATCACCTGCAAAGGGTACGAAAATCTCGCATGATAATGAACATTTGGCTAGTCGGCCTAATAGCATGAGCGTTTTTTAATTTCCAATCCCCCAATCACAAAATCGCTCCGATTCTTGACAGCGTTCCCCACAAACTACCCTACTTGAGAACGCCCTTGATGCTTGCAGTACTTATGAAAGGTCTTGCGTGATATTTCAGACTATGGCATGCCGCTGACAGATCCCCCATAATATTTCAACGCGTCGGCGTCTAAACGTGAGTGCTCTATCTGAATGATCTCCACTTCGATTGATTTTTCGGCCTTACAAATCTCATTGCAGATGAATCCTCAAAAGTCTAGCAACACCGGGGCATCCCTATTTCCATAAGTTTATCTTTTTACGATATCGGCGAGCCAAGCTCTTCAAGTCATCCCGAGTCCACTCCGAGCCTGCAAGAAGATAGACACACGCCTGGGCTTCCGGTTCGCTGGATCACATGGCGCCCCATTTCATACTCTCTTTCAAGTGACTATGTTCCTAGGCCTTCCTTCCCTTCCTTTTGGTCAACGGTTCAAAGCTTTATCACACCCAAAATGCGTGGGAAGGCAGTTATCAGCCCAGCCCCTTATTAAAGCAAATGGCACAGAGAGCGGCGAAGACACCGTGACACAGTCTGGTTCTCACTAGCACGACGAGCAGGACGACGATATGACTTTGAACGACTTCAGTACCGTGACGGTGCAGGATGATACGGCGGCGAACGTACCCGGCACAGCAACGACAGTGAAGGAGCTTCCGACGGAGAAGTCTGGGAGGCCTGCACATCCACTCGACCCGTTGACGCCCGACGAGGTGAGCTCAGCTCAGTGGCTTGACATCCAATCGCTTGATTTACAGCTTATCTCGATAGATCGCAGCCATTTCGTTGAGCATAAGGAAACACATTGCAGAGAAGACGCCTATAAACGCGATTAAGTTTATTACTTGTGCATTGGTTCCGCCACCGAAGAGGGACGTGCTTGCTGCTTTGGGAATCCCGCTGAAGACTGGTGAATCACCTGCGAAACCAAACGAGATAGTTAGGAAGGCAGATGTCGACGTAAGCACGCTGAATTTGTGTGAAATTGTCGTCGCCATTGACGAGTATATTTTGTTCAGTTCATTGATGTCGTGACTGGGTAAATGCTTTCCTCAAAATTCGTCATCGCATCTAATCTCTGAGTACAAAATCCAGCGATGCGTACAATGTTATTGTAACCTTAAAGGGGGGAGATTGGACGCTCAGTACCCTGGAGAAACTACCTGAGGGGACGCAACCGCAAATTTCTGTTGAAGAACTCATCAAGGCAGAAGTTGCTGTCCGTAATGACGCACGCGTCCAAGCATTAGCCAAGGAAGTCGGTAAGTGAGCGTAATAAGGCACCAGATTGAGATTGACCCTAATTTCTCGCCAGGTATCCTACCCGAACAGATTTTCTGTGACGGCTGGTCCATCGGTTACGATGAGCGCTTCCCGAAGGGTACCCGAATGCAACAGGCGCTATTATTCGCCAGGTTTTCTCAACATGATAACTTATATGCGCATCCCCTGGTGAGCCGTCTTCTTCTATGATGCTTCCTTGATTCGACCATTGAATTAAAATTGGAACATAGGACTTCATTCCCGTGTTGGACTCAAATTCGTGGAAGGTGATCTCCATAGACTTCCCCCCTCATCGCGACTCCACCGGAAAGCTTTCAGCACCGACGACCTTCCCTCCTTCTCTGGATATTGATTCGCTTGAAGCCTCCCAACGTGAACGTATTCCGCCCCCTAGACAACCTTGTGACTTCCTCCCGGACCTGATCGCACAGACGGAAGGCGACAATTACAAGGTTAGAGACGACTTGAAACCATTACATATCCTTCAGCCGGAAGGTGTCAGCTTCAGTATGAATGGGCACGAGCTCTCGTGGCAAAAATGGAAGATGCACATCGGTGAGTAATTTCGTTTCTTTGTCGTTCTTCGGCCGATCTTTACGTACTCAAAATACATCTGCAGCCTTCAGTCATCGTGAGGGAATCGTCATTTCGACAGTGACCTACAATGATGGTGGGGAACTCCGGCCGTTATTCTATCGCCTTTCTTTGGCGGAGATGGTCGTGCCATACGCTGCTCCGGAGTTCCCTCACCCGCGGAAATTTGCCTTCGATTCGTAAGTCATTAACCATCAATCGAGATTTGAGATTTCATCTAGCATTGACTTTAGGGGCGAGTATGGCATGGGAACGATGGCCAACGATCTGAGCTTGGGATGCGATTGCGTCGGAAAAATACATTATCTTGTCAGTGTCACAACACCACACAGGCCGGATGTTGCCCAGTCAGAATCTGTGTATATGACTGACCTTCGATCCAGCCTGGCGCCTTCATTGGTCACGATGGGAGTGCATTTATCATAAAGAACGCGATTTGCATACACGAGGAGGACGCTGGGATTCTGTGGAAGCATACCGATTATCGACCTGACGGTCGCTCTCATGCAGTCCGAAGCAGGAGGCTTGTCGTCAGCATGTGTTGCACTCTGGCAAATTATGGTGGGTGTCTGTCTTCCGATGAATATCAAAAAGAGTCACGGCCGACAATGGAAAGCTAAATATCGCTCTCGCAGAGTATATATGGAACTTCATGTTCTATCAGGATGGGACGATTGAATTTGAGATACGTCTTACCGGCATACTCCAGGTTTACGTATCACATCCATCCGAACCAAGTCCTTTTGGAACATTGGTCGCACCTCAAGTCAACGCACACTACCATCAGCATTTATTCTCTCTGAGGGTTGATCCCATGGTGGATGGGCTGTACAACAGTGTCGTAGAGTCAGACGTCGTGCCGTTACCGAACGCTCCCCTCGGTTCGGCCGAGAATTTCGCAGGTAACGCGTTCGTCGTCCAGGAGAAGGTGCTCAAAGAGGCGAGCGAGGGGGCGCGCGAATACGACTTTGAGCGCGATCGTCGGTGGCGAGTTGTTAATCCCAACGCGAAGCCACATTACAGCAGCGGGGCGGCGCCTGGATACGTAATTGGTATGAAGGGCGCTGCGGCTCGTCTCCTCGCAAGAGAGGGGGGCTGGGTAGCTCGCAGGGCTTCGTTCGCTACGAATGACACTTCGCTGTGGGTCATCAAGGACAAAGAAAGTGCTGATGGCAGCAGGTTATGGCCTGCTGGCAAATACGTTCCCCAGACGAGAGATCATCCCGAGGAATCAGTCTGCAATTGGGTGAAAGAACCCGGGAGCATCGACAACGAAGACATTGTGCTCTTCCTTACATTGGGTTAGTCCCTCCCATCGACTTTCTCTGCGTATATCCTCGTGACGCCAGCATGTTTTGACTTTTGACCTCCTCGGAATTCTCAGGAACGATACACATCCCGCGACCCGAGGATTGGCCAGTGTGAGTTGCATTTTCGCTCGTTTCGTCTCTTTTGCAATGCGCGATGATTGATACCTCGCGTTCTCGTTCGCCCCTCCCCCATGCAGCATGCCCGTGGAACATCTTCGGGTCACGCTCAAGCCGCAGAGCTTCTTCAAAATGAACCCGGCGCTCGATGTTCCTGCGGTGAAGGATTCGAAGAGCCGCAGCGCCTTCGGTGACTGCGATGATGACTCTGCCAAAGGATGCTGTGAGTAGGAATTAATGTAAGGAAGACATGCGGAATCCGCCTGGTACGCGCGTTGCGGGTGGGGGGAACGCTGAGTTTGAATGTATATTCGTGTACAGTATAGCAGCAACAATGTGTCCGAGCACACTTACGAACGTCCTTGATGTATTTGCGGTTTCTTATCGAGAAAATGCAGGGATATGAATTACGATTTGTCCATGCGGCGATAACGTAGTCGATAAGTGGGATTATGCTGACTGCGACCCGCTTTTGAACGAAACATGCATGAGTCTGTGTTCCTCTCGTTATTGTAAGATCCTATTACGCCGGAACGATGGGTCCGACTTGCGACCGCGGATCGGTACGAAAAAAGTCGTCCATCATAGAGACGAATCGCTTCGCGCTCCGGTTAGGCGCCGATGAATCGAAAACATCGCGATGTTGTATAGGTTCGAATGCTGTACACCATTAATTTCTTTCCGATCGAGAACGGGACGCAGCGACGTACCTAATCTCTCCCTTGATATCGACGTTTCAGAAACTGAAATCTGGTTCATCCGCGGATGAGCTCTCGATCTTCCAGACGTTTGCACGTCTTCTCGAGCCTGAGGGTGGTTTGGATGCTTCGTCATCCTCGAGTGCGATGCCCCCCTCTGAGATCGGGGGCGATCCGTTTTTTCTGGATGCGCGAAGGCTGGGTTTCACGCCGACGAGCGAGCAGAGCATTTTATATCTTGACCTCGTCTGGCTGAGGAGCTTCAGAACATCGAGCTCTGCAAAATCCGCATGCGATGGATTCTCCGAGGGGAACTGCTTGATAAGTCCCCGCAAGACCCTTGCGTTGTGAGCTATACGACTTTCCGGACGAAATAAGTAATCAAAATTTTGAAATCAGCACGAGGTTAGGGGAGGAGGAGGAGGATGACGAAGGCTTGAATTACTTGTCATTGTCCTTGTGGCGCTGGAAGATTTGCTCCCAGACGTCTGCGAAACCCTCATAGAAACCGAGTTCCTCCCATAATTCAAATCCCTTCTCCCGTCCGAGAACGTGTCCTTCAATGTGACCGAGCGTTTTTCCCTGCTCGTAGCCCTCCTTGTGACCTTTATCGTAGAAGCTAATGAATGGATTTGGTTTTAATGAAGCACAAAGTCGGTTTCACTGGCATTCATGCGACCACAACGCACCGCTGCTCGAGATCCACGAGGTTTTCGAGATCAAATTCATCGTCGTCGGTGTTTTCGAGTAACGTCATTGGAGTGATAGTGTTCAATAAAGATAAAGAATGGGTTGGGAGTGAGTTGTGTGTCCTCGACGTTGACGTTCAACTCCAAGACAGACCTGCATCGGCGGCGCGATCTTCCGCAGTTGGCGAGTCCGTGTTCCCGGCAAGTCGCGGAAAGTCAAAACTCCAAAGTGCTCGCGTCTTTCTCATGTACTCGTATACCCGGTCTCTCGTTCTCATGAAATGCTTTCATTATAACGTGTGTTTTCCGAGTGCTCGAACTGCTACGTAATGATACATAAGAAACAACTGCCAGAATGAAAATCAAGAGTGACCGGATGCGATGAGAATGGGTATTGCAAGCATCTATGCACGGCAAGGCTAAACTAAAGATGAAGGAAGGGAGGGAGGCGATAGCAAAGCGAAAAGAGAGACGTAGATCATTGCAGGAAATGAGAAAAATCACACCTAGTTGCCGGAGATCTGGCTTAGCACCGGGGAGAAGAACTTGGCTTTGTGCTGTACTCACCAGACTGAGTTCCAAAGTCCACACACGACGAGCCCAAAGCTTGACAGGCGTAACGAGACCGTCGCTGCGTTTGATGTCCACCTCAACGCCATCCCACCAGCACTTGCGCTATGAATTATAATTTATCTCAATTAGAGAAAACGCGTAAAAATAGAAAAATGAAAAGCTTCTCACAGCAGGCTTTCTCCAGAAGAGCAGCAGTTTTTGTGCGGTCCCCATTTGCCCGTAGTCGACGGTAACAGTCGTTTCGCCAGGAGGACCCTGATGATTGATTCCTGTCTTCAGAAGCACTAGTGCGATCGAGGAAATGCATGACCGTGACGGCTCAAGTGCGCGGAAACCCCACGAATCCTCGCGATCAAACCCACTGAATAATCAATTCGTCAGAAAAGGGAACGAAAAGGAAAAAACCGACAAGTATACCTCATACAAAGCATGTCGATGAGATGTTGCTCCGCAACGTTGTTTTCCTTGTTGATATTACGTTGGAGCGCCGTAAATACACTCTTCTTCTCGAGCAGCACCTGACCACACTGGCGCTTCAGGTCCAAAAGGGCTTCATTGGCGTTCCCACTTTCGTCGGTCAAGGCGTTCGTTTCTTTGGAAGGGATGGCGAAATACTCAAGCTCCTCCCGCAGGACGATGATAGCCTGTTTAGAAAAGAGCGGATTCTGAGATAAGGGCGGGCCAAATTCCGATGCCGGTGCATTGTCGGCAAGATGTTGTTGGGCGGCGAGGAGACCAGGTGAGGTGGAAGTGCCATAAAAGTTATCAGATGCGGTTTTGAAAAAGTTTAGGACATAGGCAAAGCATTTTGGATCGAACTACGAGACAGGTAAGTTTACTGCTAAGGGGGGCTCGTGTCGCGAGTTAGGCTGTTGCTACTCACATCAACGGAATACACCTCTTCGTCCTCATCGTTCTCTCCACCCTCCGACAACGCTACGCTCTGCCTGCTCAAGACGAGACCATTGGGAAAGAGACATAGTAAGACGGATTCCGGAAGATTCATGATAGTTTCTCGATCGACAGAGAAGCGTTCTCCACGCAGGTCGAGCTGGAGGCGAGTAAGGAGTTGGGGCTGTAAATTCGCCTGGATGGGCGGGGGCGTCGCCGAAACTTGAGTAATTGGAGAGTTTGAAGCCGCGACGGTCGCCATGATGAAAGCTAGTAGAAAACAATCTGGCCGTCGTCGTCGTTGCTGACGTTGTCGACGCGCGCGCTGGGCGTTGTGGGCTTCGTATTGCCTTGAGGCTCGCGTTACTCCCCGTGTTTTGGCATGTTTGTGCTCGGCAGTCAGAATTCAGCATTTCCTTCGCACGCGTATTATTATGTCTGTTTTTATTGAGAAAAAAAGCGGGGTTTTATATCCATGAGTATGCGTCAAAGGGACCCAAAAAAATGAGCGCGATACGCTCAGAGGATGCGCACACGTGCCAGGCTGTTCTCTTTGAAAAAAGAGCGGCGATGTGGGGAGGATAGAAAAACATCCGTGTGGTTGCCCGTTGTCGCCATCCTATCGCTTGCATCCGTAGCGCTACCTGGACTCGGATCTCGGACTGGAGCTCCCTTTGAGAGAAATCAAAAGGTTTCGAGTGTTCTCCTTCTCCTTATTCCCGTGACTCGCTCTGATCAATATCTTCTCGCAAAACACGCTGTCGGCCCCTCCGCTTCAAATAATCGCGCTGCTATCGCTCCTATCGATCCCTGTCTTCGCTGCTCCAAGGCGACCATCCGGGATGATGAGCTGTTCCTCTCTCCGTATACTCGCCATCTGACGTGGTTCCTATCCCAAGGTTGCATTTGTTTGGGCTCTCTTCCCGAAGCCCCGCTTCCACGCTCTTAACTCGCGCGCGCGAGGCACCTTTTCAGCCTCAGAGCACACCTGACGATCGAATAACTCTACGCCCATGGCGCAGCTACCTCCGTCCTCCGTCTTCGGCGCGCTCCCCCAGACGGACGCGGTCCATGTCCTCTTTCTTATCGAAAATTCGCTCCCAATGGTGGAGCATCTCTACGCCCTGCAGCGTCAGCTTCTACCAAGCGTCTTGGGTGCCATTCGGCTCGCGAACCCAGGGACAGACGTACGCAATTTTTCTCTGATTCATCATCCTACCGGGTCTTGCAGTGTGGGGTAATTTATTATCGATCGATCACCAGGTCCAAATTTTTTGGGAAACAACCGGAAAGACGCAAGAACAAATGCTATCGCTGCAAAAGCCCCAGCGGCACTTCGACGACTTTCCCCACATCGACATCGTCGGTCTGCCACGCAACAGACTCTCCCCTCTCTTCATCAAACAGTCGGTCGAGGTAACGGCCTTCAAAGTTTATAGAGTCTTTCCGATATTAATGAACTGAATAACTATATTTTAGCTATTTCTTAATGGGAACGGTGCCAGAGAGTTCATCACTCAGCATGTCGTTCTCGTCGCGATGTCAGATCCCATCGACGATCCCTTCGTTCTGGACGCCCCTTCCTCTGCCTCGTCGCCATCCTCCGAGGATCATAAATGGGATACAATAACTAATTCAATGATTCAGGTCTGCAGCTCGCAGTTAATGATGCTCTGAAACGTGTAGCTGATTTTTGGCCCACGAACAGAACCGTATCATCCTCCACCTCATCGCCAATCCGGCGGCCAAACTCTTGAGATTATTTGAATTATATCGCAAGACGGTGAGGTCCTGTGATCATTGTTGCCCTAGACCAAAGAACTCAACGAATATATCACGCCGTTAGATGCAGGCGCAATCTCGCCAGGAGGTCGTCCCGTGGCATGTCACTGGGGAAGTCCAGTGTAAATGCCATTTATCCGGAAGACCACCCCCAGCAAGCGGTACGCCTCATTATCTCATCATTACATTTACATTTATTCATCATCCTGACATCGGCCGCACTCGAAATTTCTAGCATCGTCGTCGTCGACCGTCACCGTGCACGAATGGCCAGAGGTCATTTCAGAGACCTTCGACCCTTCCAACCTACTGCGCCGGCCCAAGCTGCCCAACAGGCGAGGTCACTCCTTCCCGCCATCGGCAGCGGGCAGTAGCATCAACCGCGCGTCCTCGCCCGACGATGGCCTCATCGCGTTCGACAACCCGGGCCCGCTCCCGCCGTCTGCGTCGCTCGTCACGCGCATGCAGGCGATTCATGGACTTGCCAAACGCCGCCCCGAGCGTCCTCGTCCTGGGCATTCGGCGTTCTTCCGTGACGACCCGCCCAAGTCGCTGTCTTCGTCCTCAGCGCATTCACCCCCGGCGCACTCACACGCATACAGAGAGAGGGGTCCGGCGGCGAACAGGGAACGTCTTCGCAATGTGCGTCCCATCGACACGGGGCAGGCGGCGGAGGCACAAGGATCGTATGGTATGGCAGGAGGTAGCAGCAGTAGTAGCAGCGCACGCTCGCCGACCAGCACGACGCCGATGTACACACCAAATGGCGGGTACACGGATGCCGCGCTCGCACTCACGTCTTCGTTGACGACGTCGATGAGTGCGCCCCCGCAAACACTCTACCAAATGCCCTCGCCAGGCTCTGACGCGTCCTCGAACTCGTCGAAGAGCCCTCTTTGGCCATCACAACACACTGCCGAGTACGAGTATGAGTACACCCTCCGCGACGACATGCTAGCGGCGTCTATCGGATACGGCCCGCAGATGCAAGCACAGACGCAGGCGAGCAGCTCGCTTTCGCCCCAGCTCACCGCGCTCTCGACCGGCAATTTGGGTCCCGGGGGCAGCGTCGGGGTTGCCGGCGGAGGCGGAGGGCGTGCGCTGGGAACGTCCTCGCTCACCGACACGGGCCTCATTGCGAACACGACCCCGCCGTTCACGCTCTCGTCGTGGCTTGGCCCGCCGCCTGGGTCGTACGCGTCGAGCGTTCCTTATGGTGTCCCAGTGAGTTCCTCGACGACGATGTCTTCAGCACCAGCAGCAGCACCTCCCCCCAACCCACCGCAGCATCAGATGCTCTCGAGCTACCCACCAGGGAGCATGCCTCCACCATCTGCCTACCCGCCCGTGCAGATGCAACAACACTCGCAACACTCGCAACATCAACAGCATATCGGACGACCTACGGAGAAAGCTCGCCAACATTCCTTGCAAATTAATCCGTTCGGCGGCGCACATTTAAAGGGCACGGCGATGGGCACAGGTACACCCTCGACTGCGACTTCATTTACCTCCGTAAATGCGTCCTCCTCGACCTCGACGTCCCGTCTCCCTCCGGTTTCAAATGCACTCGCCGCACAGCTCGCCAATGCCAACGCTCTGGCGTTCTCGAGCGGGTCGAACCGGCCTCGGACAGTGAGTATACCCGAAGTCGTTCGGAGTGCCGCGACGGCGACGGCGTCAGCTACTACGACAGCGGCATCAGCGACGTCGTCGATTATGGACGGCAACACACCTTTTCTATTCGACCCCGTCGCGGAGGCCCAGAATTCCATTAGGCTGCACCAAGCGATCCTGACGCTGGATAACCAGAAAATGAACCAAGAGCAGAGCTTGGCGGCTGGAGGACGAAGTACGAATTCGGTTTCTCCACCTGGGATGTTATCTACAGCGATGCCAAGGGTAAGCATGAATATTCCGCCTCTTTCGCTTGATACATACCGTGCTGATTGATTTGCGTGATTTCTTGCATAGTCTCCAACACAAATGATCGAACAAACAACCCTCTCATACCCGCCGAGGGTAGCGAGCTACCCTCAACTTTCAAACGAAACTATAGCACAAGGTGTATCGTACCCCTACTGAGTGAGTATATGCGCGTCGAGAGCGCATTTTGGGGCCCCTTAAGCACATCTCTCCACGCATCGCACCCGTCGTCGCCCCCTCTCCTCGTCATTATCACCACCAAAAAGACATAGAGCTGGCGGCCAGCCGTTGTGGGTCCGCGTGTGGGGAAATTTGCGTTTTTGCATTTAGACGCCATTTCGCTCCATCCCGACGGCTGTTCACGAGCTCCACGAGTGCAACCTCACCCCCACCTCCCATCATACCCGTATTCCGTTATTTGTTTGGATCTCAGGTCTCTCTTAGGCTCCGCCGTTTTCGTTTCCATTTCTCGGGGACTTTGAAGTATCCGTGTCGCAGGGTTTCCATGCTTTTTTCCTTCTGTTCCATGTGTTTTTTCTATGTTCGCCGTTTCATTCTGATTAGTCGATTCTTATTGCTTCCTCTATCTTCCTTCCTTCCTCTTCCTTTTGCGTTCCGTGCCTATGCTGTGACTGTCGGAGTGCAATATACATGACACGCGCTCCGTACAAGTAGGTTTGTGTTATCGATCGGATAATTTTTGTTGGAGACACTCTCGGATGGGCGATGATTATCTTATGTTTAATAGTACGAACAGATGACCCCAACCCTTTCCTTGTTGCAGCCGGACGACTCATCAGATGCACGCCGGGCGTAGCAGGTAGGTCTGGTGGTCAAGCACGCGTCGTTTGTGTGAGGTACGTTCGCCCGGTATGCCGTGAACGTGCCACTCGTCAAGTTCGAGCATGACCTGCCTCGACGATCAGCTTGTTCGGACGGAGATTATTCGATACCATGAGCTTGCGTCACCCGCACCGCGTTTTCTTTTTCATTAACTTTTTCATTAACGGAGAGATGGTAAGTCCGTGACATCTACATGCGTTCGCATTAGTATTGGCACTGGCAGGATTCAAAGCTTCAAAGCCTGAGCTTGATTGTGATCATGAAGATCCGTCCTTTCATTGAATCAGCTTCCAATTCACTCGTCGGCCCTTTCTCGCCTGTAGGTTGAGTAAATGATGTGGATGCTGTTGAGTCATACGCTGGTATCTATCATTTGTGATTTCATGAAGCTACCTGTATGCGTATCCGGGATAACCCTACGGCCTCGCGGAAGCAAATGCTAATTGGCGAATAACCTTGGGACCCGATCAGTGCCATCAGATGACGTCATAATCCGGGGTACAGTGCATCGCTCGGAAAATCTCTTGAAAACAAATCACCGAAAAGCAGAAAACAAATCTCAAGAAGGAGTAAAGATATTCCGGTGGCGTGCAATGAAGTCATTCGGGCAAACGAAAATGTGTTTTGAACCTCATGCGTGGTATTGCTGTTTCTAAAGCTAAAGCTACATGTACATGCGCTCGTGAATGGACATGCGAGAAATTACAGATAAGATTTAGTAGGGTATTCCATGAGTACACTAGAGGTCGTGGTGAGTCGGGGGAGGATGGTGAGGAAGATCGTCAGCAAGTGAGCGAGATGAATGGTAGGCCCGGGGCGATTAGTAGGTTGCCCCTGCACGTCCTCCTCCTCGTCTACGGCTGAGGCCTCCTCTTCTGCGGTAGCTGCGCCCTCTGCAGAAGCCACAGCACAGGATGTATTCGATGCATCCGATGATAGATTCAATGACCTGGGAAGAAGAGATCAGTTGAGAAGAAGAAGAGTGGTATACATAGTCAACGCACAATTGCGATGCCATTCACGATGGCCATCAAGAAAGCGCCAATTGCACTGATGATTCCGTCCAAGCAAGATGCGATTGCGGAAACGATGGATCCCTAAACGACGAGAGAAAGAAACGAAGCAAATCAGTAACCACGCGTCGTCGACAACGAAGCAAGTATCAAACGCACCATTGTAATTAGTTAGTTTGGATCGAGAAGTGAAGTTCGTGTGGTATGAAGTTGCGGTAGTGAGGGGACGGGAGTAGTATGTGTAGATTGCTTTGAAGGTTGTATCGCTGGATGTTGTATCTTATATAGTGCCTGCAGGACTCCAGCAGGACGAGCGTAATGACACTCTCTATGATGTCATGCACGACGAGGGCGGTGCATCATCCATGTTGCACGGTGGAGGCCCAGAATTTCACGGAACCTCCTCGACCTTCGATCATGACGTCACGACGTCATAGCTTCAAAGTCTTCACATTTTGCTTGGCGAACGTTTGTGGACGTTTGTTTGCGTCAAATCGATTTCGTACGTCTTCTGAAACGTTTCTCTTCAGAGTATCTAGTACACCTTTCAAAGTATCGTAAAATATAAATGCGCGATAGATTGCTAGCGACGATGGAGATGATGCCAGTGAACGCAATATTACGTCGGGGACAGACGCGGCATGCTCGCGTTACGGCACTCGAAAAGGACCCTTCAGTGCATCGCAAATTTCGATGCTTCGCTTGTTCGTCTTGCAATATAACATTAAATCTTCTGTAAGAGCCACGCTACTGAACGTTCAAATGTCACCAAGAATCTGTAGTTTGAAGAGTGCTCTCTATTCTAACGAGTTTCAGTTTCATTCGTAGAGAACATGCAAGGAAATATCATCGCAAATACATTAGGATGCGGTGTGGATGGGTATAGCATGCATAAGGGTAAAGGTACAAAAATGCGTCACGATAATCGAAGAAAGGAAAGAGTCCGTCGGCGAGAAGAAAGGAGAATTTAGTACGTTCTCGCTGCTCGTCTTCTCCCGAAGCCAGATCCTCCCCGTGATCTGTAACCGCCTCTGCAGCATCCGCAGCAAAGGATGAACTCGATGCATCCGATAATGGATTCGAGGATCTGTTCGAGATGGAGTAAGTTAGCGGACCCGAACGCGTAAGAAGAGACGAGGTCACGTACAATAGCGATGCCATTCACGATGGCCATGAAGAACGCAGCGATAGCGCTGATGATGCCGTCGATGCATGCAGCAATTGCGGAGACGATTGAGCCCTGAAGACGAAGGCAGCGAATCAGCTTTCGTGATCTCGACAAGAGACGAACGTCAGGAACGCACCATGATAATATGGATGTTAGGTCGTAAGGTCAAGTGAAAGGTTCGTTGCGATACGAAGTCGAGTGAGTTTCAGGGTGTGAAGTGGGTGAAAGCAAACGCGCGACGTCTGGGTTTTATAGCGTGCAGTGTTGGCAAAGATGACGTCGTGTTCTCCTCGAGGTCTCCAAGTGATGACGACAGATCAGGGCGCATTGCAGGAGTTACGGGAATGCACCGAAAGGCCGAATGGGTGCTGTGGAGCTCGAGGAGACGCGTGTCAGGGGCACTTCGAGGATACATGAGGCCTGAGGGCCCGGAACGTTTGCGGTTGTTCTGCGTTACGTTGAGGGATCGACGCGAATCCTCTGGAATATGGATGGCCCGGACGAAGAGCAAAGTTAATACGGAGGAAAGAATTAGAAATAGAAAATGAGATTGCGTATCGAAATAGCAAGGTTTTGAGCTCACGGTTTCAATTTTAGAACGAGCATAGAGCGAAATTGTCGTTGAGGAGATGCATTGATCGCATTTACTCACTTTTATCGTCCCAAGAGCTTCAAGATCGTACGCGTTTCAGATTTGATGCGTCAGGAAAGAGGGATTTGAGCACCTCGAGGTCGAGATCGGAATTCGGAAACGACGGATTGGCAATGTGCGAGCGATTCTTGTCATCACAAAACGATCAATCGAAGTTATTCACTGGAATTGAAACAGATCATGATGTACATCTTCGAAATGCCATGAGCATATAATGGTTTCGATGTTGATTCTGTGTAAGCTGGAAACGCCCTGTTGTGTGACGTTTAGTGAGCGCTCGTCGAAAAACGTGGTCGCATCTTGAGGTTGGCACTCACCTTCCGACAAGACCACCATCACCAGTCAAACAACTCCTTGACAGCTCTCAACGCCTCTATATTCTCCTCGATCCAAAACGCGTCGCTGAGAACTCGAAGGACCATCCTAATCCCATTTTCGCCGCGGTTTTCATCTCGGCTCTCGATGAGCTTCATTCCATCATCGTTGGCCGTCGGCTGTCCCCCTGAGGACAATACGATCACGGCGAAGACGAGCAGGAATAAGGACGGCCATCAGTGAAGAATCGAGCGTGGTCGTCGTCAGAGGGAAAGAGCGAACGAGAATGTCTCGGTTGGTAAGCGCATCGAATTGTGTCACCGCGACGGTCCCCAACCTGCCTGCAACATGCCCTCCAGCACATCTGGCATGATCTGCTGCTCGCACACACACACGACGACTCGGATTCGACCACCTCACGACCCGTCGTTGACTTCGTTTCCTTTTCCCTACGCCGACACGGTTTCTCGTGCTACCACCACAAGCTTTCCGGGATTTTATACTCACCGAGCTGCCGAAACGATAGCAAGTTTGTTTGACCACGAATGTCGAATATGGGTTCGCGTGAAGTCATCCACGAGTTCATTTACGATGAAGACCTACCGCAAGATGGAATTGGCTGGAAGATAGGGGCGATGGTTGGGATATTATGCCTCTCGCTTTTTGGTGCGTCGTCGTATCTGACCTCTGTAGGGTTTGAGATCTAACGTGCCGATCGTCTAGCATCTGCTTTCCCGACGTTCTCCAAGCGCGTTCCCTACATCAGAATTCATCATCTCGTATTTTTCGTTCTCAAGCATTTCGGGACCGGTGAGTCGCGTGCAATTAATGTCGTCGTCAATCTGCAGCTCTAATCGCTCGTTTCGAATTCATATCCAGGTGTCATACTGTCGACCGCGTTCGTGCATTTGCTTCAAGATGCCTTCGAGTCTCTTCTGAGTCCAGGCGTGCTCGAGGGGTGGATGAGGCATTGGGTAGGCCTCATTGTGTAAGTCAAACGCCTCTTCGCTGGCAAGCACAATTGCTAATTCGTGAATCTGGACCTCTTCGCAGCCTCCTCTCCCTCGCCTTCATCTTCATTGTCGAATGTACGTGCACAGCATCTCATTATTCGAATTCAACTGATGATTCGTTTCCCCTTTTTACTCATTTCAAAAATAGACGTCTCGATGGCGCTCGTCCAGCGCCTCGAAGGCGGCGACTCCCACTCGCATCACCACCACTTCGGCGGCGCATCCTCGCACACGCACGAAGAAACGTCGCAGCGTAGGTCGACCATGCACTCCGAGACGACCGCTCTCCTCCAGCAGCACCACGACGGCGCCCCGCGCACGTACAGCTCCGCATACTCGGCCGGTGCGCACTCCGACGCGATCCCCGCTAGCTTGCACACGAACGATCTGCACGACCACGACGAGGATGACAAGGAGCCTGCGTCACCCTCCGAGCCGTTCTTCTCGGGCCATCACAGGTTCGAGCCGAGCTCGTCTCACTCTTTGCACAACTCGCGCTCGCGGAGGACGCCTAGCGTTTGGACGCTTCATGACGCAATTGCGCATGGAGGTCCTGTCGCTGACCATACGATTACCGAGCAGGACTTTCCTGCTGATCAAGCATCAACTCGGAGCTCTTTGATAGATCCCACCACCGCCAAACATCAAATCGTTAACACAGTCGTGAGTTCTTCGTTTCGTTTTCCGTTTCGTTTTCCGATTCTATATTTTATCCGTAAACTCGTCTAGGTGCTTCAACTCGGGATAATGCTTCACTCCCTCGCCATTGGACTAACTCTATCTATCAAGAGTCGGTCAGAATTTGGTGAGCCATTTATCGAACATGAATTTCATTATTTGTATCGTTCTCAATCCCATGCAGTTTCTCTCCTCACCGCCGTATTATTCCACCAGCTATTCGAGGGCTTATCACTCGGTGTCCGAATTTCTGCTCTACCCAAAGCTTTGGGTAAAGGTGCAAGTATCACCTTCCTCAAGCCCGTACTTTGCATCCTCTTCTCCCTCACAGCGCCTGTGGGTATTATCATAGGGCTTACAACCTTCACCACTCTTGGAAGTAAGCAAAATAAATTCAGATTTTAAAGGCATATATGCTGACATTTTCAAGCACAAATGAAGTTGATCCAGGGAATCATGGCAGCCATCTCAGCTGGCATGCTCATCTATGCTGCCTGCTGTGAACTGTTGGCTGCAGATTTCATTTTAGATGTTGAACTCAAGAAAAGCTCTGTTGGCATCCAAGCACTTGCCTTGTTCAGTCTCATCATGGGACTTGTTGGGATGGCTGTTTTAAAGTAGGTCTCTTCAGAGGTTTCGCTTTTAACTCACGGAGGCTAACCAAGAATGTCTCTAGCATGTATGAAATCCTTCTCTTTCTCCATTTGCTTTCCTGATTTTAACTTGCATTTGTTTTCAGCTGGCACTGATGTGATAGGAAAACATGCCTGTATGGCATAGTAGTAATGAATATCTTAGCTTGATTTGGGTTTTTAAGAATTGTAGAAAGCCATGCTGATTCTATCTTTGACTGACTGACTGTGATTTGCCAAGTACAATTAAATGACATTATTAAGACTAGCCATGAATGTCCCCAAACCCACCCAAGGGTCTAGTAGGGCCCAATCACATTACCCAAACTCAGCTGAACACAGTCTCACATCATAATGTCCAATAGTCTAATGATTAAAAACCACTGACAACTGTGTACACCTACTACTCTCCCCAGGAAAGCAGATAGGCACTCTTTCGGAGTTCATCTGCTCCTCACAATCCTTCCCAGACCTCAGGAAGCCTCATGCCAAAGTGTAATCTTGCCAAGGTTGGTTTTGTTTTCTTCACTTCTACAGTGGTCTCTTCCCTCCTCCCTTGTTGTGTCTTGCTTGCACAGGCTGCTTTCATATTCTCTTCTTTAATTGAAAAAGTGCTCCCCTTCCAAAACCTGAATAATCTTTTCACCTTCATTCTTTCATTTGCTTTCTCTGGCTGCACATTTAGATGCTCCAATGCATTTATACCAAGATAACTGTAACGACCCAATGACTCAGCAAGTAGCTGAGCGAATCAGAGAGCGTACATCCATTGTGTTCAACGTTAGTTGCCGAGCTGGAGATTTCGTCATGGGCTCACTTCACGTTCTCCTTGCCTTAGCCTTCCTTGACGATCACATTCTTAGACCCACCGCAAAGGGGAAGCAATCCTTGGGCAGCTTCCTCAAAAGGTTGATACTGCATCAGACAAATTCAATCTCAAAGGTCGGCTCATACATTACGCTGTTTGTAGTGCAAGCAAACTCATAAACCAACTTTCAAACATGGGCAGGCACACCCTATCTACCCAAAGAGTTGCAGTAACATCGTCTGTCCGGGAGCCGAGCAGTGCGGGGCACCCCTCCTCAAACCCCATCATGTTGGTGGACTCACCATTTGGTGTCTGATTCTCGTTTGCTCTTAGCACAAGCTTAACAACTACATTTGTGGAATTGAATGCCAAGATGATCTACGGATGTTTACGGATAGCGCATGTGACATTGCCATGAATGAAATACAGTCAGGTCTTCCCAACAAATTTGACGGTGTACTCTGTGGAGATTTTTCTTGAAATTTCACATGGACCGATGGAAACTCTTCATCAACTGACCGGAGGGAGAGGGTGGACTTTTGTTCAGTCCGAACCTTGACTTCTTCAACATTGAGGAGAACAAGCTTCGCGGTGCATCCACGTCATCTGGTATAGTTGCAATGGCTTGCTTGAATCTTCCACCGGACATCCATTACAAACCCAAGAATATGTACATTGCATGCATCATTCCTGGACCTCAGGCTTTCTCCTCATGCAGTCCAATCATTTCATACAACCTTTAAGTGATGACCTGAAAACTTCATGGGAACGCGGGACACGGTTTTCTCATGCTCCAACCTGTACCGTTTGTTGCACTCTTGCGTGCTCTGTTTGCGATCTTGTCGGCAGGATAAAACTTATATGTATGGCCGGGGTTACTTCAAATCACATATGCACAATATGTGATTGCTTTGGAAAAGCAGATTATGGTTGGACAGACTACAAATCTTGGGGGTCAAAGAAGAGGGAGGACTTGCTCAAGGCAGCAACCAAATGGCAAGATGTGCCTTCAATAACTGCCCGGAGTAAGATTTTCACCAAGAACGGTGTTCGTTGGTGTGAGCTATGGTGTCTCTCTTACTGGGATCCTTTGACGTTCCCTACCGGACAATATCCCCCACCTGTACCTGGAAAAGGGAAATCCTCGGGGATCCTGGGAGATCCCTACCTTTCCGCACAACTCCCACTGGATCCCAGCCAGGCCGTCTGTCTCCTTGCGTGGCACGGTCGATCCTCACGACTCCTTGTGCATCCCAGCATGTCCCAGTGTGTCACAACGCAACGTTGTCCTCAACGATCCCAGCAATTCCTAAGCCGTCCCAACCGCAGAATCCTAACGGATCCTGGTGAATCCTTTCGACTCCTCAGGCAGTTGCTCTGCTTCCCACAGCCCGTCCCAGTGCGTCCTCAAGAATCCCGATCATGCCTTGCAACTCCTTGCGCTCCCTCGCCATCCAACTCTGATCATCTTGTTGCGCTTTGGTTGGTACAGTGCTTGTCGTTTTCGCCACCTACCTTCAAGCATGCACAGATGGAAGCCCAAGAAACTCCCGACAAGTTGAGAACATCTGTCTCACTCACAGCTGGTCGAGGATGTTTGAATCGCTCTTTGAGTTCGGATGGGAGATGCGAGGAGGCTTGGGCTGGTTCGAACTTGAGTCTTAGCTGTATCCACTGCAGCAGAACAGGTACGACACAGTACTATAACCACACAGCTGCTTCTAACTACCTTATTATGATGGGCAGAATCAAGCTCTCTTCTCAGCAAAAGAGTATGCCGCCTTGCAATCCAACATGCAGATGTTTGTTTCTGCACTTGACCTAGCCTTGTGGGCCATGGCTCCGCCTGGCAGTGTACGAATACCATATATATTTTTAGTGCATGTCATCTTTCATCAGCATTACAGCTTTTCAAATTTCTCATTTACAATCATCTTCCACTTCTATCAAGACACACTAGTGTCTCACAAGGGTAATTTCCCTCCAATTGATAGATGCACAAATGAGGCTCTTGTTATAAATTTCATAACATAGACAAACTAGAGGTAAACCAATGTAACAGAGCTAACACTGATAATGAATCTATTTGTATAAATACCTTACCACAATGAAACTCAATGCAATATATGTGTGCAAGCTGTTATTGTAACAATGTGTGATGTAATTCTAAATATTTCATTGGTAAATTTGACAGAAGAAAGCACCACTACTGCAGTACAATCATGCTTTACCTACTTTGTGAGTTTGTGCTCATTTGTATCACAGATTTGACTCAGACAAATGCATATATGCTCAATGTCACTGGTTTTGGAGCATTTCCTAGTATTCTTTCCATTGAATTTGCTGCTATACATTTAGAACTAAAAGTACACACAGAAATTTGTATGATGACAAGCACAGACAGACATTTGCTCTCATTTAGCACTTTGCACAGGTAGCTGGCATGCAATCCAAATGATGGTATCTGCAATAGTTTGTGACATATCAGTAAAGCATAATCTTACATCTGCATATCCCTTGAAGGAGAAACTTGGGGCACAGCAGGATGCAGTTTGAAAATACATACAGTATGAGCATAATTTCACTGAATTTGGTGAAGAAATGAGAAAGTTATTGCAGAAATACAAAGTGTCATGACTGTATATAGCATGATGTTTATAGCTTTTAGCAATGATTGGATAGCTCAGCTGGTTAAAGTATCTGGAATTTGCTTGAAATCACAGGTTCAAATCCTGTACATGTAAGTATTTTAATCATTTTTATAGTCAAAACTCGAAAATAGACTACTGCTTCCGAATTAGGAAGTTGTGGCTGTGCTATGACGTTGAGGAGTTGGGATCTACCAGACGCTCAACGTCATAGGTGGCTGTGCACCTTCCTAATTTGGAACTTGCTTACAGTGGGCCGGCGTATTCACGCGGCAGAACCGATTTGCCCGTACGGAGAGCAAAAAATGAAGTGAAGTTGTGAATGAACTTGTGACTCGAAAAATGGAAATGAAAGGAACTGAATAAGGAAAAACTTACAGGTGCCGCTGGCGCAAGTTATCTTCTGGACGATGTCACTTTACTGCACGTACAAGTGCCCCCGCCTTCGCAAAGAAGTAGGCCTCGATCGCTGCGCTCACTCGCCCTCCTTCATTGCGCAAGGCCGTACCAAAATTTGGGTCGTCAAATTTCTCCCAAGACAATTAAGGAATCAGCTACGCACCCTTGTTGAACTGCGTGATGCTGAAGTGGAATTGACACGAAAATCAGATTGAGGACATGCTGCTCAAAAACAAAGCGCTGACTTAGCGCCGAACCTATAAAAAGAACAGAAATCTCGAAATGACAAAACGTACCGAGATGACAAAGAACCGAAACGATCGCCCTGGTGGGATATATTTTCTAAAGTGAACCAAAACGTCGGGCACGCTTGCCTTATTGAGCGAAAACGGGCTCAACTCAACCGATTTTCTAAAGCAAATCAGAATTTTATTTAATTAACACAAAGAAAGAAGAGATTCAGGCCAAACTAAAATAAATTGCATACAGTTCTAATTATAGAAGGTACACAGCCGCCTATGACGTTTTACAGTTGAGCTATCTCAACTCTGCAACGTCATAGGACACAGCCACGCCTTCCTAATCTGGAAACATTTTATTTTTGATGTAAAGAAAGAGGACAAATGCTTTGTTTCTTGCTTATTTGAAGTTCAAATGAAGTAGATTTTTGTAGGAGCATACCTCTGTATATGAACATTATTTACACCTATTTGTACTTTGAATTTTGTCACATGATCACAAGAAATGAACCTGTTAACATATATAATAAGACAATTAGTGTGACAATTCTTTTGTCACTTAGGCTAAGGCCGTATATCTCAAGTAACATTGATTCAAGCTTCTATTTACATTCCCAAACATATACAAACAATCTATGTGCACTCCATGTATCAACCCTGTTTTCTACAACACATCTAAAGTCGGTCGCACTGCAATTGTTAGCACATTTGCATTGTTTCCTTTATAACAACACCAAATCTTGACCATATTTGGCTAAACTTCATATTTATGTCAATTTACCTGGTGTGTACCCCTGTACAAAATTTCATGACATTCTATGGCCTCTGTGGCAAGATATAAGCCATTGTTGTTCACGTATATGCAGCTGTTCCCAATGTGGAAGTGAACTTCCCACGGTTCAATGGATGCACCAGAGTGCATGTTCAGCAAAACAAACATGAAACAAATCCATAACATATTCAAATGAGCACCTCTTGCAACACAAACAACACCATTCTGTACTGTCACGATCTGATCTAGGTTCCGGGCCTCGCGACTCGCACACGCTCCTCGCGCGACCATGACATCACGCCACGCGACACGTATCCGTCACACGACGCCCTTGCGCGCCTCTCTGTCCCGACATTCCTCCGCGACGCGTCATCCTCACGTGCCAGCTCACGCGACGCTCCTCGAACGGTCCGCACGTCCCGCGACTCGCGCCACGCCTAGCCTCCAGCGATCGGCCTCGCCACACAAGTCTTCGCCACACGACCACGCACGCGTCATCCCTTCGCGTATCG
>KQ086103.1:0-57939 GCA_001020605.1 Schizopora paradoxa | reverse complement strand
CACAAGCGACTCGAAGCGAGTGGGGCGGAAGGTTCTGCAGGAAGCCTCCGTGTTACCGTCTGCAGTTGGGACTCTGCAGAGCTCAACTCTACCGAAGGGCTTGCAAGGGAGCAGATAGTCTTGAAAATCAGACATTTTGGGAGATATGGTATGAAAATATTTGAGTTGAATTTTTCGCATTTTAATCGCGCCTGTGGAGGACAGGAGTCGCTGACCGCCATGTCCAAAGCAGATGAGGCGAACGAAATCGCACCAAGAAAGGGAGGTATAACGTACCAGTCACACGAAACTTACTCCACCGGCAAGCTTGCCGCCATCACTTTGTTGCTAGGGAAATTTCGTCGTGCTAACGAAGGGATGCGCTCCGAAAACACTCTAATACCATGTGGTCGACGTTGAGGAGCAGATGGATTCGACAGGATCTACTCCAAATCGATCACTAAGGCGCCGATCTAGAAGAGCGAAGAACAAGTTTTCGCCTCTTTTGTATGGCAATAATTGCGAGACTTGGTTGGAATTTGGAAAACTAGAGACAGTTGGAAAGAGCACGAAGATCGAAGGCAAGACGCAAGTCAATATTTCTTTACGAAGTGACTCTGCGTGAAGAAACTGTTCGGAAGGTCAGCAAGGAGGGGAGAAGAGCCACGAAACTTACGCGAAGAAGGGCCAGACGAGTCCTTATACTCGGTAGCTACATGCTAGAGGTAGTGGCATAAGGAGAGTTCGTCATCAGCGGTCAACCAACCTAGCAAAATAAAGCGTAATAAAAGAAGTATCGGAGATGCAATATCTGTGTATTCACCAGATTATGTATAGTACAAATAACGGTCAACGGAAGCGACCACTGGCGTTAGCTCTCTCGACTCCAGCTAAAATCAATGACGATGTCTAAACCGTGTTTCCGGAGGTCATATTCTCGACGGAACCAAGATTCGTTGGAAGGGATGTCAGGAATGATGGTATCGTTTTGAGATTCAGATGGTGCTTGCTCTTGACTGGAGTGGTTGAGCGATGAGGGTGTTGATTGGAATATGTCGTCCCAGAGTCTCCAGAGAAACGGGGAGTCTGTTGACGATCTCGTGTTGTCGACTGTTTTAGACTCGTCCACTTCTCCAGCGCCTTTCTCTCCTATTGATGCGCTCTCGTCGCCAACAGTGGATTCCTTCTTGCTTTCTTTCAGTTTCCTCGCGTAGTCCTTTCGCGCAACCTGAATGCTCGCGTTCTCCCATCGCGAAACGTCCCTTGGGCTGAAGATATCGCCTCGTTTCCCATCTCCTTCGACGCTGGTCGACCATAAGCCGAAGTCACACCAGCATCTATCAATTAGCTGGATCATCGCCGGTGCGTATTTGATCCTGTTTTCCTCGTCGTACATTGTAAGGTTCGCAGAAATGGCATCGCCAAAGGTCCTCGCATCTCCGATTGGATTTGTCAGGAGGGTATTTGTGGAGATGGGTTGCCAGTAGCAAGTTGATGAGAAGAGAGCGGTCATGAGAATCATGCAGTAGAAGCTAGGAGAGAAAATGAGATCTGCAAGGCTTTGAAAGGTATTCAAACTCACCAAGGTCGTGCATGTAGGGTCACAGAGACGAGGAAGAACGTCAAGAAGAAAGGCGACGCCGTTGGCAATGGGATGATCAACAGTGGTAGGAACCACCTCGTACACCTGCTCGTCAATGTCAATCAGACTTCAAGCACTTTAAAGTGCTACTCACCACATCGTGGTTGAAGGGAAAGATACGAGCTCGTCGATGTTCGTGGACGGTTTGTTCGTGAGAAGTTGAGCTGGCCACAGCCGGTGCTCGTAACTGCATGCTATAGCACACGACCACAACAACTCTCTTTCGTTGACCGCCATGTCAGAGGGCACGTCAAGGCTGCCCAGACGAAGTCAGAAAGTCAAAGAAACGCTGCCGCCATTGCAGGAGTCGAAACCGACAGCGACGACGAGCCATGTTGAAGCCATAACGCACACCGTGCTCGCTCCATTCCAACGTAAGAGGGGTGAATCGTCCAGAATATTGACAGATCGTACGTGTTTCCCCCATCATCTTTGTATGTGCTAAAATTCAACTTGTGTAGTCGCACCGATGTTGATGACACCAAAGCTCATTAGTGCTGCAGCCTCGTCGTCTAGTAAACACCGTTCATTGGGCGGGACAAGACTACCCTCCAACCGTCTCGATCTCATTGCACTCGGAAGGACACCGCTTCATTTAGGTCTGAGTACGCGCAGAATCACATCTACCGACCTACAGATTGCCGAAGCGACGGACGAACTACTTGCGAAGGAGATTCCAGAGCCAGATGAATCACCGCACAACATCAGTCTCCTTCGAGGATTCAAGGCCACTATTCCAAGCTCAGAGCGAAATAAAACGCGTCGGAGACAAATGCGGAACGTTGACGCGCCTCGAATGGGTTTGAAGAAATTGGGGTTACACGCGCGGGGATTGCTTATGGACGAGGAAGAAGAGTCAAGTCGAAGCGTAAGCGAGGACGATATGGTGGTCGTGAATAACGCGAAGGGGAAGGGGAAGAGGAGGGCGCGAGAGAGCCTGGGCGCAAGCGTCGCTTTGGGGAAGGAAGAGCTGAAGAGACAAACGGAGGAGATCCTGCTCGACAAGGAGAACATTCATATTCGACGAGTTCGTGCTCTAATTTCTGTTTCGAGCCTTCCTAATGCCAAGTAGGCACTCCTTAACAATCAAATAGCCGAAATAACCTACAAAATCAATAATCTCACCTCCGCGCGATCCGAACTCGAACAAAACCTCTTGAAGCTCCAGGAAGACGAGTTAGAGTTGGATGATGAGCGTTCGTCTTATCTCCTCGTCGGCCGATTGTGCACGTACTGACTTTGAAAGCAGTGGAAGGAGTTCACGAACGGATAGAGTTTGAGGATAACCTGAAAGGCGCGGGTCTAGGACAGGATATCACGCACAGCTCTCGCCGAAGGAAAGGTCCGGCGTTTCTCCCCTCGGAACACGACGAACTTCCAACGGGGGTCGCGTTTCTTACCTTCTCGTCCCATCGCACGCCAATATCTGCACTGGACTTCTCTGAGCCGTATGGAACTCTCGTGTCAGCTTCGTCAGGAAGCGCCGAGGAAGATTCATCTCCAATCGTCTGGGATTTATTGACTGCGTCCGAAATCGGTCACCTTCGCGGCCATAGAGGTGCTGTGAAGACTCTGCAAGTGGAAGATCATGTCTGCCTTACGGGAGGTGAAGATGGATCTGTGAGAGTGTGGGATCTAAGAAGGGTTGGCGACGATGACGATCTCGTCAATGTCACTGGGGTGAATGGAAGCGGAGACAACGCCGAGGATAAAACGTCGAATGGTATTCGAGCTGGCGAAAGCACCGAAGACGATGACTTCACTCTGACGGATGGGCCGTGCGCAAGGGTATTGGAAGGCCATAGCAAAGCCGTAACCGCCCTGTTTTTCGAAGACAACTGCCTGGTAAGTTCTCTTCTCTTCTTCGACTTATTCTCCTCCATCTCATTTGGGTCTTCCTAGGTGACGGGTGCCTCGGACAAGACGCTGCGCCAATGGGATCTCACGACCGGGCAATGCGTCCTCACCATGGACATCCTCTGGGCAATGTCACATCCACATCCAAGTTCGCTATCCACGCCCGACACAACCTTAGATTTCTCGACAACTTGGGATACATTTGGCCTGGGCGGTTCCTCGGACTTCGTAGGTGGGGTGCAGTTCTGGGGCTACGGGCTTGTGAGCGGCAGCGCGGACGGTGCTGTACGTATGTGGGACAGTGAGTAACTGCTTTTCCTGTCTTCGTCGTCCTCGGGGGCGGAACTTTGAAGCTAGTCTCACCATTTCTATTCCAGTGCGTACTGGCCAGGCGCATCGCACTTTGATTGGTCATACTGGGCCCGTAACATCGCTACAATTCGATGAATTACACATCGTTAGCGGATCTTTGGACAAGACTGTTCGGGTGAGACTCCCAAATCGATGTTCGTTATTAGTAAAGGGTTCTTATCTGCATTTCATTAGATATGGGACCTTCGAACGATGTCGCCATCGGAGACCATTCAATTTGACGGCGGCGTCACGAGCTTGCAATTTGATAGCAGAAAAGTGGTTGCAGCCGCGGGAGAGAATGCAGTCAGGGTGAGCTCTCATCTGGAGATCCTTAGACTCCACAATTTTAACGCCACGATCTAGATTTTCAATCGCACTACGAGACAATTCTCAGGACTTTCCACCAATGGTCACACCGAGTCGGTGCAATGTCTACGGTACATGGACAAGTACCTCGTGTCGGGGGGTCGAGATTGCGCGGTCAAAGTCTGGGCACTATAATACAGCTTTTAACGCCTGGGTTTCCGTAGAGTATAGACTATCAGTGGGTTCATTAACTCTATCGCATTGCATCTGATTCTGATACTTGGTTAGTATACTACCTCACGTACATTATACACTTGACGGATTATGACTCGCGGTTGTCGCTTGCTGAAAATCAATGCAAATCTACAGGAATATTCCAATCCTCTACGCCGTGCTCTGAATATCTGAACACAACATCCGATGCAATGGGTTTATTATGACGGAAGTTTAGGTTAGTGATCCTCATCAGCAAGACTTGAAGTAATTTCACATGGGTTAACCGAAGCGCTCTTCTAAGGAACTTTAGATCCGTCGATCAAGAGATCGAATTGTCCACGTTTCTTCCTTTCCAGTTTCAACACAACTGTTCCCTTACGTGTAAGAAAGCTCCCGGCTCAACGTGGGCCTGGATGTAGAGAAAACGGACACAAGAAATGACTACTCCGCAACTCATCCTCTAATAATGCAAGTGAAACTAGTTTCTTCAGAACGTCATATTCGCTTCGTGCCCTACTGAAATGTTCCAGAACTGTCAAAGCGACACGCGGCTTCAAGGCAACGACGAGAGGATGCCGTGGCTCGAGATATGTGAACGCGGTCTTCTTCGACAACCAATGTATGTGAGTAAACCCTAGTTAAATTCGTGTCTTTAAGCGCCGTCGCTGCATCAACATCAACTTTTGTAGTTGACGTCGGCGAGCTCGGTAATTGTTGCAGGCCACACGCGAGTGCGCTGCGGTCGCTCTCCACATAGACGGGAACTCTTCTCGACAGCCAGATGTTGAATCTGGTGATTCGAGGTGTGCGCGGTCGTTTGGTCTGCGCAGGCCTATTGACGATTCACACTGCTCTCAAAGTGCCGCCGATTCCCGTCCAGATCGAGAATGATTCCTCAAGAGTCCTTGAGTCGACTGCTACCTTTTGGACCATCCGTTACCAAACTCGTCGCAGACCTCCTTATGGGTGTCGAGCCTTCCTGCATGTGAAAAAAAGGTTCAACAAAAACTCTCTCAAGTTCCACCCGACGGAGACATCAGAACTTTGCAACGCGTCAAGTGTGGGCCCTTCACCTACATGGACTCTGTGAGCAAATGTGTCAAGTTGAGGAATACCAAATACCGCGCGCGAGTTGTTGTCGCCAGTCTGGGATTTCTCGCACCCTCCCAACTGAAAACAATGTGACGCTGGGAAGAAGCGTAGTCTCTCGTTCTTTAGGTATGAAACCAACCTCCGACGACTACTTGAGGACCATGATCGCGCATGTAGGGAAGCTTTGGGCGCAGTGCCTGAATCGATTTCTGCCAATCAAACAACAGGTAAGCATCAAATAATAAAAATAATTGATCTTATCTTATTTTTTGACGACCGCAAAGGTATAAAAAACAACCATGGAAGGGAAAGGGAATTCGGGGACCCTCGCAGGAATCCTTTTACAGGTAGATGGCTTTGTATTCGGCGCATAATATTTCAAGGAACTTATTTGATCCTAGCCCCGCCTTCCAGCGATAATTTAAGCACGAGGATCTTCCCGGTTGAATAAGAAGGCGCGTCGCCTACGATTCCCGGCGAAGGCAGTGGGTAGGGGCGTGTATTAGTGTGGAACTTCTACGAACAAGACACCCCCCGGTTTACCCCCAAATGTAACCAAACACACGTCTTTGCGGCGGGCGCCCCGTCCCACCACTCGCGTGCAAACTCGTAACCAACGCTCTCATGGGATGGCTTCGTCTCACTTTACGTTGTTTGGAACATGTGCGGTCAGTGTACGATCGTGAATGTGGCTCCGTGTACTGACAGATCGGATCTGGTTACCTACAGCATCAAGTTGATTCCGAATCCACAGTCGTCGGCGACAAGCGACCCTTCAACTCTCCTCCTACCCGGAGCCTTGCGGCCTTCATAATCAACACGAGAATGGAAGATCCGCATGCTTGTAATAAACGACTTCTACCTCCCCCCTGATTGCGCTGCGAAAGATTATTGACGGGCCCTTTACGCTGGAGTTATCCGTGCCTAAATATCGTCTCCGGTATCGCTCCTCGTCTAGTGCGCGATACGTTACCCATTACAAAATCTTTCAAGTCACCTCGCTGACGCGAAGCGACTTCGAATCGTCCTCCAAATGTAGCCTCGAACCTGCTTGAGAAATCCGCTGTCCCTGGAGGGTGTGTATCTTAGCCTTTCCGGGTGAGTTAACCACTGGCTCCCCTCCTGGGGGAAACAATGGCGATGCCCGCCATGAGGCTGCAAAACATATAAAAAGCATACGTTCTCAGCTTGGAGATCTATTCGTTAGTGCCCCTCCCCACTGTGCTGCAACGTACCTAATGCCTGCAAATCGTGGTCATCAAGCGGGTCGAAGCTATCGCTTCAAGCTGTACGAGCCAAAGCCTGACAATCCGACTCAGCGGTTGGCGGCGTCGGAAGGCGGGAAGAGCCAAGGGCTTACCTTTGGAAGCAACAACTTGCAGTTCAACGACGGCTCTAACTATGTAAGCGCGGCGTCTTGTGTTTACGTCGGATATGGGATGAGCTTGACGATGACTGACGACTCTGTAGATCATCTTTTCCTCGTCCCCTGGAGCGCCCAGTCCCGAGTGCACCGAGAGTGCTAGCGAAGTCGCGAATAACAACGCTGCGACTCAGGTAGAACCCCTTCCGCGACATGGAAGCAATCGTCCACTCCAAGCGCCATGCGGAGATCATGGTAACGAAGGGTCAGTTTAACGCTGTGACACGGCCATTCCGTGCGCTCGAACTAACCCAATCTATCTCCCAGCATTGCACCGACACGCACCATCCAGAACGGGGTGGAAGGCAAAAGCGGAATCCACGACCGTGGTCCTTCCACACCTCATTCGCTCGCACCCGGGTCCACTGGGCCCCGAAGTTTCTCGGACCAGGCAGAGCTTCTTGAACGCTTTCAAGGCGACTCGACGATGCGCTTGCCCACTGAGAATTCGTTATTAGACTCAACCACCAGTGGTGATTCATATTCAGGCCCCAAGCTATCCAACAAAGCAGGCTCCGATTGGGAGGATCTCCCTTGCTCTTCAAAAAGACAATCTGTCGGCGCCCATGGACTCACACTAACGCCCCAAGCTCGTCCACCGCAACGGATCACAACTTCGAATCTAGGCTTCCTGAATCAAGGGACGCTGATGGTGCCACAGCTACCAACCACTCCGCTAACACCGAGCGATCAGGATGTAATGTTCTTCAATTTTTTTTTGTTTCGGTGACAATATCTAAATTGGTGCACGTAGACACTCGTCGACGGCTCTTCGCCGGTGGATTGGACTTTCCCGTTCAAGGAAACTGAGATACGACGTCAGTCCGTCGACGGAATCGCGACTTGGAGCCACGGTGGGCATCTTTATCACAATTTTTCTTTCTCCACGTGTTGAGGGGAGTCGATAGATGAATTTGCCTCCGAGGACGATTTTTTCATGAAGTCCTCGTCTTGGCCGCATGGATCGGGGTAGATATCAGTACAGATTTTGCATAGACCCTCTTGACTTGCTTCACGTCATTATCCCATGCCCGTCTTGTCGCATGTTTTCATTTTTCGTCCGAGTCTGGTTACACTGTTGGCCATGCCATGTAAAATGCTAATCGATGCGCGTGTACTTAGTGCGCTCATGATCCTATCACATTTTCAATGTAAAGATATGCACGGGATGAATTTAGAAACCGACCCGGATGATGCCTTGACTCTCCAACAGCAAAGTTATCAAAGGTTCCCTTGATGCATACGGTTATCACGCGCGAACGATCACAAAGGAAAGAAGGGATTCGAGTGTATGAGTTTTCGGTCGTTCGCTTTCTCCACTCTGCATTCCTTGTGCTATTGACATTCCTCCACTGGCAAACACACTGGCAAGCGCTTTAGACTGCGTTGCGACGAAGGACAGAGGACACAGCCACGGATCGCCAGTTACCCAATAAGGACTTTTGACTTAAAAGGTTTTAAGTTTTCAATGGAGGGCGGTGCAAGCAACCAGCGCTTCTTTCGCGTAAGATATGGAAAGGAAATACAGAGTATAAAACAAGTTGCAACGAGGATAATTGTAGCTGTTCTTCCCAACGAGATCCGCCGACTGTCAATTTGAGTTCCTGAGCCCATGTCAGCATACAACACGTCAAATGTACAAATAGAAGAGCGACTCGTGTTCCACAGAAAGGCATTTCGTTGTCACTTTCTGAAAAAATGAGGTTCAACTTCTCCGTTGGATCCGCAACGGACTCAATTACACCCTACAGTACCTGTGCAACAGGCTGTACTTCAGATGACTTTAGTCAGACAACATTTTGTATTTTAGGATAATTGTATAAGTAACTGTACAAACACAAGAACACAGGTATACGGGAACGATAACTCATGAGGAGCCAGCCGTTGAAGCCCAAAGCTCATTCAATAGCTCGCTCATCAAGGGCGGAGCAGCAACACGTTGTCGTTTTCGTCGTTGGTCATTCACACCGCTTGAATCCTCATCCATAGAATCGGATGCGCCGAGCATTTCGGCTTTCTTCTTCATCGCCAAAAAATGCAGGTATTCGAGGCTGTAGTGAGGCGTTGCAGGCTTAGCAATATCGACAGGTGGACCGGAAAACCACAGAACTTCGTTGGTATCTGGATCACGATCGAAGTACCTCGCTTGAATGGGGTTCAGTTATGTCATTTGAATTGAAGTCACCGAGGCACTCACCTGTCTCCGGAGGCAGTTTCTCGACGTGTGCCCCATTTCCAAGGGCTGCCATCCCGCCAGCGGCAGTGATGATTGAACGGTCTTCTGCTCGCCTCGCTTGTATTTGGGCCTGCGTTTGTGCGTGCGCCGCATATTGTTGTACGTATGAGTATGCCGCTTGCTGTGAGGCAGAGGCACCGGCCACAGGCCCAGTCGCAGCGTACTGCCCCCTGGTCATATCATCTGGCCGCGTTACGCCTGCTGCACGGTAAGGTGTAGGGGGACCCAGTGCCCCGGGCTTTCTCGACCTCTTTCTCGACCCCTCTGCACGTTGGTCACCGTTTCCTTTGTCGGCACCCTCGTCGATCCTCCCAGGGTACTTTACGTTTTTGTTCAGCTTGCCGGTCAGGAAGGGGCTCGGAAACCGGTGAGGCCAGACCATGCGTTCAAACGGGTAGATGGGCATGAACTCAGAAGACTTCCGTACTTCTTCAGGAACACACGAGTTCCAATTCTTGATGCGCACAAACTCGCGCGCACGGTCGTTGTACCGTGAATCACACACGTACAACGGCCAGCCTGGATACCAGAATGGTGGCCGAGGTCTTCCACGTATATGTCTCGCAGTGAATTGACATGCGATTTTCTCAATGATGTCGTCCAGAGGATGATCAGCAAAATGACCTTGATGAAAATGCAACGTGCGGTTAGTCGATTTGCTGAGCGTGACGGATCGAGAGACCTACCTGTCTTGAATATTTCGTTTTCCCAGAATTGTCTGTTGGATGGATGGAATGTCTATCCAATCTCCTTTGAGGCAGGAATGAAATTATAATAAAGCTGTTACTGACCTGCTCCGGCCTATAATACCAGCACACTGTGACTCCCGGGCGACCTTTCCTTGCGCTTGTGAATTGTTAAATCAAACTCAGTATAGGAATAGAAGAATCACCTACGGCTCTTCAGATATCCAGCATTTGAATACTTGAGCTATAATCGGGCGACTTGGATCGTCCGGATTCGAGAGATGCAGCCAATCGGCGAGCCGAATATTCCATCCTCTATAGTGAACTTCATCGACGAAATGGCGGTCCTTATTGGAAACACGGAACGTGGTCACAGCGACGCCTCCCTCTTCGCTTGCCGCATGCAAAGGTTTCGCATTTCCAGGCCCAGCGGGAATTGAGGCAAAGTTTGATTGTGACGCATACGGGGGCCCGGTTGGTGGATTAGGTGATAAGAGAGCTTGGTAAAGTCGTTGAAGCAATAGGATATTTCCGTATTGCTCGGAGCCGATTTCATACCACCTTCGGGCCTTTTCGAATAATCGGGCCATATCGAGCTCGAACTCTCGAGGAGTCTGATACGTTTTCGACCTTGCTTTCGTCTATGATATAGTCGGTGAATATCGATTGACCCATATGACGATTCGCGTACCTCAATGAGTTTTAGAGATAATGGATACTGATGGAAATTAGCCACGAATAAGGGGAAGATTAACCACACATACATTGAAGGATAACATCTTATTCGTTGGTTCCTCAGGGATCGCATCCAAGACCGTTGCAAAGCGAGCGTTGCTTCTGCTTCAAGTTAGACTTGGTTGATTCATTCAAATAGGTGACCTCACATAATATCCTTGTGTGCTTTGATAGTGAGTACCAGTTCAAGACATCTATCCTGCAATGCACGCATATAAGCGGTAAACGCAGAAGATGGAACACATTACTTACAAGAGACAGAGTATCCGACCACCCTTTGGCACCAAGTCCCTCCCAGCGCGGCAAGCCACGTTCAAGTTGGTGTACGATTTCGTCGCTCTCTGGGTCGCGTGCGTAGGTCAGACCCATGTCCTCCGCCATGTTCTCTCCGTCGCCATCGCCATCGACGTCCGCGTCTGACCTATCGCCACCGTCAATGTCCACGTCCGAAGAACCGCCGCCGTTCTGCGTGCTTGTCGTTGTTGGCGGAGGTGGTACAGATACAGGCACAGGCTTCGCTGCCGCCACCTTCGCGACGGTAGGGGGTGGTTTCGGTAGGTCTGGTTGGGCTTCGAGCTTTTTCGCACTTGAAGACGCGATCGTAGGCGCTTTCTTGGGAGAAGCATCCGGGGGAGGTGACACTCGTGGGGCGGGAAGGACAGTCTGCTTCTTCCATTCCGTCTTCATAACATCCTGAAAGTGAAGTTGAGCTAGAGAAAGCTGAAAGAGCCCCATTACCACGCACCTGAAGAGTTTCTGCGTCTTTTGAAATCTGGCTGCCAACTTCGTTATAGTACATGGCGTTCTTGAAGACCAAGTTGAGGTCTGTGTACACGTCCATCACATTCTTGTAACCATTTTTCGTGACTTTGGCTTGGATGAGGTTGAGGCAGCGGGGCTCAGGTATGACCTAGCAGACTTGTTCAGGTGTTTGAAGCAAGAAGTCTGGATCGACACGCACCTCGTAGTACTCTGGCCACGATTCGCGGTCGACGAGCTCGAGAAACATCGTGCACAAGAGGCGTTTGTTCCTCGGTGCTGCAGTCGTCGTCTTGATGGCATCTATCACCTCTTCTATAGCCGCTTTCTGAGCTGCAGTAACCGCCATGGCGGACAGAGTGGTTGTCGTCGCAGTAAAACGTTTTGTGTTCGCGACAGCTCTCGCGCCAAACCACGGTCACCCGTACCGTGACAAACGCGTTACTTTTACTTACGTAATTGTGACATTGGACGCGTCTCCTTCCTCGCGTCACGACGCGTGTCTTTGACCGTTTCGCAAGTATCTGACTCGGATCCAAGAAATTTTATACACGTGGTAGCATACTACATATACATCAGAACGACAAATATCACGAAGCTACCGAATATCATACAAATCATAATGAAACCGAATAACCTGGACAACAAAAAGTCCCCTGCCAAAAGAACTCGAAGAACCGCTGATGCATGTTCAAAAGAGGGTCTGAATAAAGCACCTCCTTATCCACATCTAACGAAACACCGATGGTATTTTATTCCAAATAGCCTCCCGGACCTCTTTGAAACCTCGTTCAAGTTCCCTGCAACAAGATGGGCAAGGCCCTCCTTGCATATATATATGCGAAGTGCCGTCCTGGGCTAGTCCACCGTAGCGGGATGCGAAATGTCGCAAATGACGCAGGATATCGTAGTTCCCTTCTTCGAGACGCATAGCAAGGACGAAGGCTTCACTGTACCGCGCCGCGCATCCCGGCATGCACGCCTTAACGTGGTTGGGAACTTTTTGAGAGTGCATCCGAAGCATACCTCGGGCTTGGTCGATAAGCCTTTCTCTCCCTCTGAGGAGAGAGCGGTAGTTCAGTCCCGGCAGTGCTGACCATTGTGCAGGTCGACCCGAGCAATGAGGATCGTCGAAATCATCCTCAATATCGAGCCTAGAAAGGTCGTAGAATGCCACCGGAATGATACCCTTCAAGTCGAAATATCGAGCGAATAGAATAGCCGCTACGGGATCCGGAGTTATGGTGATTGTTTTGGGCACATAGACCTCCGGTTCTTGTGTGGCATCCATCTCATCCCTCTGTGCGTCCTCAATGACCATGTCGATGTGATCTTCCCGCCTATCCCATCCCGACAAAGAGTTCGGCCACTTTGCGGTCAGATGCGGGATGAACTCCGCCATCAGCTCCGTCATGTCGTACTTCTTGAGCATACGGAACAACATGATTGCCTTCGCCAATGGTTTCGCGTTGCCGTCGAAGATCGAGATGAGAGTCCTATGATACTCACGTCGTCAGAATCACAATATTAATGACGTGCGTATGAGAGAAGCCAACTCACAATGGGTAGTAGATCGCCGCAAGCATTATTTTGACGTCTAGCGCTGAGTCGTGAAGATGAACGAGCGGGACGCCTTGGAACATCTCACTCGACTGTTCCATTCCGTCACCAAGGCCGAACATGTCGTTGAAGATTTTGGAATGATTAGAGAGTTGCGATTTGTGGACTCGGAAGAGAAGTTCAGTGGGAGAGCCTTTCTTCTTCGCAGAGCCGAAGTCTGCGGATAAGACCACATTCCCGTCCTCGAACCAATAACCAGTCGCGGGCTTGCGGATGACTGGCCGATGTTCGGGTTCGTCTTTCGCGTCCATTACGTTTCGAAGTAGCAGATAGCTCTCGCCTCCGAAGATTTATACGCAGAATTCGATCGCAAACTTGACATATCCGAGACAGAAGGAAATGATCGAAAGAAACTGCAGCATTCCATTGGCTCTTCTGCCTCAAGACGCCTCCTGAAACAAAAAACTGAGACACAATCCAGAATTCTCTAGATCTCTGCCGCACCTTCCCTCAGATACTGGACGCTAGCAGTATATTCTATATTGTTCGCCATCTTTCTCGTCCAAAAGCTTACATGTACAGGCAAATTTGAACCAAGCGCACGAGGTTTTGTTGTGTAGCTCCTAGAAGTCCACGGTGAGCCAGTTGTAAAACAGCTATGAATCGTCCAATTTTAATGAGCGGGACAACGATTAACGTTTTCAAGGTGGCGAGACCTTTGAGCAGGAGAGTTTTGCAACCTGTGATTCGGAGGAAAGGTTCTCTTTTAACCTAGATTTCCGAATGTCCGACCTAAAGAAAGGTTTAAAATCGTCATAAATTCGAAAGCATCTGTGGGTTCAAACTTACCCTGTGAGTCGCAGGATGGCGTACGGCGTTGTTGTCGACTTCGTCATGATCGTCACGGTTGGAAGTCAGAAGCGTCGTCCAAGTTGGTCACGGTTGTCACCGTGTCCACGCGCCATGTCCACGATGTTCAACGTTGACCATTGACGGTCACGACCGCGATGGGGTGTCTTTCAAGCACTTCTTTTCTTCTTGAGACGACGGGATCTTCAATAAGTCATCGAATCCCCGCTGGTTCAGAAATAATATGAAGTCAATATGTCGGTCACGACGACAGGCGATCAAGGCCTTGTGTCCCCCAGGCTCGACCGAGGACGACGGTGCAGCAACCAGCAACTCATGCTCAACGGCCTCCCAGCTGAACCGCTTTTATCATTTGACATAACTGGTGTAGATAAAAGTCTCTCTCCGCGACATTGGGATTGCCAGCGACTCGCCGCTGCATTCTGTGCATGTCAATTCATTTTTGGACTTGACGATGTTCTATTTGAGGACTTCGCCGAAAGTATGTCTTCACTTTTAAACTCACAATCTGAACAATACCTTTCACTGCTCATATTTCTTGCTCTTTCACAGTGCTTTCATACGTAGGTCACTTGAAGGCTTCACATACTGGTAGCGACGTTGTCAGCGAATATCACATTATTCAACTCGGTCAATCATTCTCGAGACACAGCTACATCATCATCCAACGACGAAGTTTGGAGTAATTGATGCTCTATGAAGAAATGGTTAGTATCAAACTTCTCGTGACACGACATGTGCGCTCACTATTGTCACTTCTACCAAAGCAACCTCAGCAGCACTTCTTCCCCTTGGGGCAGCATCCGCATGCCACTTCGCGGGGATCCAAGATCAATCTATATGTAACGTGGTGAGTGGATCTTTCAGCTTCACTTAAGAAGTGTCTAATCGTACCCGTCCCGTTCAGCCACTGTAAAGCATCGACTTGAGTGTCAAGCACATTCCAGCGGATTGACTGTAAACATGGTACGTACATGCGATCCGCGCATCCCTCTCCGCCACATCTGCGCATTCCAGAGGAGTCGCAGCTGCGAAGGCAAGGAAAGACGCGACGACGACGAGTGCTTTAGAGAAGAGCATTGTTGTTCTTTGCTTGAGTTGTTTGGAAGGATTGCTCGAATGATACTGTTTGCTGGATGAGGAGCTCGTTCTATGCCACTCCCTTTATACGCTAGGTATCGTCCACAAATATATCATTCTCGCGCTTTTCAAGGAGTTAACGACGCTCTTCCCTCTCTTCGTGACCTATAGGTGCAAGCAGCTTTATCCATCCATCGCAGGGTCGAACTCTCGTGCAACATTTCAAAGACAAGAGTAAAGTGGATTTTCTCTTGCTTGCCAAGTTTTGGACGCTCAGTGTCCTCTTTCGACAGATCGCGCGTCTCTCAGAAGAGCGTTGAGATCGGAGTGAAGACAGCGATAAGTCACGCATGCGACGCATGACAATCTAGGAACCGGGTTTGTTTGTCAAATAAGCCTCGATCTCCAGGTAAAGCCCATTCGACGATTTTCTGATACGCTACTTCCCCTTCAAACGCACTGGAGTGAATTCGACTGCCGTCGTGACCACCTAGGTGATTTCCCCCTCTCCCTCTTAGATAATTCACTGATTTTAGTCCAGCTGTCTCTCGTACTCGCGTAGTTTTGAGGGTCTTGCTGGCACGCGACCATTCTGCTCGGGACTCTCAGCTTCTGTCGTTGCTTTTGTGACAACTTCGTTCTCAAGGTCGATGCGACTAACAACGCTAAAGCGGCGCGCAAATGGCCTTTGAAGGAGTCATCAAGGTTCGTCGTTGTGTGGAATACTCAAGTTCGTCTGTCGTTTTAAAATTGGTTCACAGAGTACGCCTCGAAGAACATCTATTTTCAGGTCGCAAGCTCTTCGTTACGCTGATAGTAAACGTCCCGGGTGCTATCTTACCATCAAATACGACCTCCTTCCAAGAGGTAAAAAGGTAGACAATTTTTACATCTCCACTATGAAGATTTATGGGTTCAAGGAATTCGCTTTTAATCTCTGAAGGTGAAACCGACGACGTCATTCATTCCTATCAGCTAACCAACTCTTATCAGCGGAGGACATCTTCTAATAGACGCTTTGACATGAGGGCGGCGCTCAGGCGCTGTCATCTCGACGCCTCTAATTATGGCCTCTGAACCCGAGAAAAGCGGTTGATTTGATAACTGTCTTCGAGAAAACATAGTCGTCCAAGGTCCGAACCACTTTCGAGACCTTTGAGGACTTGGACCTGAAAACGTACATCGAGAGTCGCAAGGGCTAGGCTTACACGGGATGCGAGTAAACAAAGTGAGCCTTTAGAGCAACATGGTAAGCTGCCATGTCTTCTCATACATGCAATCAAGCATGACTAATACGCAAGGCACCGTCGTTCGCTGTTGGAAACAAAAAAGGGGTGGCCAACCCTTATTTATCTACAAAGGAAATAGATAAGTCTCAACATACAAGGCATTGGCGACGGCAAAGCTTATAATAAAGACCTCGACATCGATATCGAGAATATTCACCCGAAGAACATTTCCTATCTTTGCTGTTTCGCACAGGGATCTGTGCGTTTGCTCCTTTATCGCAATCATCATGTATTCTTACATATTTACATTGCAGAAATCCCACTGATTTCGATTAGTTTCAAGCTATGTCAAGATCGGTGTGCAAGCTGTAAGACAAGGTTATGGACAGTCCGTCGGTGAGATTATAGTTTATGTACCGTTTCGCAGTTTGAACCATATTCAATCCACGCAGTTGCAAATCTGGCACACGCATTGGGTGGTTTCCACTCCACGAAGTCCCAACAGGACACTACGATCGATCGTTACTCGTGAGTGCACATTCAACTATTGAAATTGAAAAGAAATGCACATCATACCTGTTGCGTTCACTCACTGTTATAAGTAGAGAAAGGTGAGGCGTTCAATCTTTATGGCTACTAGTAACACTTACGGGCAGGATTGACATCTTTCTTCGTCAATTCAGCAGCTCCAGCATGCGCGAGCGTAGCACTTGCGATATAGAACAAAGAAGCGATGGCGAGGAGGCCTTTGAATGCGAACATTGTTGATCTTCTGTGTAAGACGAGGTAGGCGATTGGTTTCGTTTCTTGCTTGAAGTTGAATTTGAATACCCCTCCCTTTATACCCTGAGGTATGTTCTAAAATACTGTCTCTCCAGGTCCTCAGTCATATGGTACAGTGAAGTGTGCCTCTCACAAGAACAATCATAATCGCTTGCTGCGTGCTGAAACTAGTATGCGTGATTGCTGACGGGTAGTAAAGGGAATTGTCTTTTCTCTTTCGTGAAGTCATCGAGGTCTGGAAACGTCGTGTCCTGACGTCCTCGCTCTTTCAAGGCTTCTGCCCTGAATATCCTATGAACTTGCGCAAACGTCGGATAATCTACCAGGATTATCAAGGTACCGTCGAGCTTGCATGCGAGTTGCGCTACTCATGGGCATGGAACTACCGCCGCCGCCGGATCCTGACTTTCCAAGGTTGAACACGCATTTCGAAATCTACACATTATCAACGACCACGCGGCATGTAAACACAATCTCAAAATATCGCTCTCTTACAACACCTCCGTACTGCCGCCTACATGATTCCCCGCCATTTCCTTCCTCGAGGGTGCCGCAGCACCGACCCTCGATGCCTTATCTCGTGGTACTTTCCGCTTTGCCCAACTCTTTGAATTACAAGGATTTGGGTCGAGCCGTCATTCGTTCACCGGAGCAAAAATAGCGAGAGTTGTGGATGATTAGTTAGTGTGAAATCGACTCTGATAATCTCTCCCCCTCTCGATTTATTCCACGCCGGAAGTTTGATGTCACTTAGAGGGGCAATTTTCGTAGTAGGAAGGCTCCTGCTACTGAAGCAATCAAGGATGAATGGAGTCACCCTACAGATGAACGAGCGGAAGGCACGCCACACGTAGCAATTGTGGATTCAAGTTCTGAGAATGGAATTCCTGTATTTGATTGCTTGGATATATCTGAACTGAGATAGACATTGCGAGAACGATTGAAAAAACATACGTGCTTTGAATATAAGCCAGAGATACAAATGTAGCCGCATGAACTTCAGTCGGCAATTTCAATCATCGTCAGAGTCGCTACCGCTATGCATTCATATTTATTAGTTCGAAGTCTTTGGATATGTTAGGACACGCACCATCCATCAGAGAAGTTGACCAGCGAAATGTTTTTAGCTCTGATGACGGCGATACGGTGTGGCCGTCGAAAACAGCGCATCCCGGGTACGTAGGCCATTTGATCTCCCGTCAACCCTTCTTCTTCTTCACAGCCAATTATTTTGATGGCGTCAACCGAAGTGGAAAACGCAAACAGCCCGTGCGTTTTCTTCCTTTTGCTTTCGAGTGTCAAAGTCTTCAGCCCTACGAAATTTTGGCTCCATTCGCCGATGAGGTACGTTGGCATAGCTTCGTCGTAGAACTCGTACTCGATGCCCACACCCAACGTGACATCGGTGACTGACTTCGGCTGAACTTTGAAGTTGACGTTTTCGAGAGCATCGTCTAGATCACTCAAGTCTTTTAATCCGAGGTCCAGGTTAAACGATTTGAGGGATGGGAATTCTATGAAGTGAAGAATGTTTTGGCCTAATGCGACTCTGGAATTCTGAAGCTCCAAGGTTAACCGCTCTACAGAGTCCATTTTCGCGCTTCGATTGGATCTCTCATAGAAGTCGAAAAGGCGCACCGTTACACACAAGACTTTCACCGCGGTCAAAGAAAGGAGGAACTCCACGATTTCCTCTGTACGTAAGATGTCTGTGGAATAGTTGGCCTCGATGGAACATTCGTCAATTTTCGACAGCACGTCGGAAGAAAGGTGCGGTAAAACATTGTTGACTCTGAGCTTCCTAAGGGATGGCATAATCCAGTCGTAACAGAGATTTCGGCATTTGCGCGTGACTTCGCTATGACACGTCACAGTGAGGTCGAAGAGGAAAGGCAGAGAGATGTTGGAACATGTTCGTCCAATTTGTTGTAGATACGCAAGATCTTGATCCGTTATCCAAATGTCCATTTTCCGGATTCGTGAGGAGATAGAGACCGCCAATTGATACATACTCAGCACACGAGCATGTTCTGATTCTTTTGGCCCGCGACCAAACGAGCTGTATATGGATAATGAAATGATGGGAGTGATTGAGCGAGAAGCGAAGAGCTTCGCCTTGTTGACGTGTAGCCACATGAAAGGGATGTTCGACCAAAGTACGGGCAAACCGATGACAATATGACGGAAACGTCGGGACACCAAGGAAAGATTTTTGACGGCCTCGAGTTGATCTCTGTCACTGGAATGACTCTTGTAGATCATTTCGAACACCATCGCCAGGATTTCATCGGGAAGCGCTCGGAATTTCCTTCGATTGGCCATATCGTTGAATCTCGTTTTGAGAACTTTGACGGCCGCACTCGCGGAGGCCACCATCCGCTGCAGTAACTCGTCCACAGCTTCAGCGACTCGAAGATCTACTTTTAGCTCTTCATAGTCCACATCTTCAACAAGAATGCTCCTAGAATTGATGTGTCGGATTTTGAAGTTCTAAGCTGAGATGACCACGTACGTGATGTGGCCGCTCGGACTGAAAGGCCAATGGAAGGCTTCCGAGCCTTTCGTTCCATTTCCACTCGAGGATATCTTCAAGGTGGATATGATCGCTCTCCTTGCAACTTCACTTGCAGGGCGCGTTGCAAAATTTCGTGTTCGCATTGAAGCGGGTTATGGAGGTGTTCGTGACTTCGTCGCGTTGTTGAGGATTCAATGAGGAAGAGCTTGACGTTTCAAAGAGGTAAAAATCGTGAGAACGTATTTGTCATTTTTCATGCAAATATCACCGAATTTTTCAGTGAAGGCGAATGCCAACCAAGCAGAATTTCAATGCAATGGGTACATGAACTTGCAGCTACCTTATATTCGAGTTTCTGCAAGAGCTGTCTTTTTACTGTTGAAATTTTCAGAGTTTAACCCATTAGTAACCCAATATGATACGAGTTCATTCGTATCTCGAAGTCGAAATATACAATGCGGGTACTGCATGATCATATGAACAGCCTTCAGAAGCATTCTATTCACCAGACACCTCTCAAAACATCCCCTCTTAGATATTGTGACTCATTCGCGCCTCGACGGCGCAACTCAAAAGGTGAATTCACATGTCTGTGGTTCGATGCGCGTCAATGAAAAATCTGACAACTCCAATGGAGAATACGTACTCCGAATTCAGGATTTGTTCCTGTGATAACGCATCTCGTATCTAGCTCGCAGCAGAAAATGCCTTCGTTGGCACCGGGCATGCAAATAGAACCACCGCCGGCGAGGCAAGCCTCACCCTGGGGCAAGGCGACCGCAACTGACACGGATGCGAGAGCGAGAGCGACGAGAGATCTGAAAAGCATTTCTGGGAGATTTGAGAGCCTGAGGAGAGATGCGTTAACTGAGTCTTTGGTGATTAGCGTCACTGGGGAGTTGCGCTGTTGAAGGTATCGCTGTAGTTCGAAGCCCTTTTATGCATTCGCCCACTCCAGACAGGACGGCAGACGAAGGGAGACTGAGGGCCGCCAGTTTATTCAAAGATCAAAACAAAGCGTACCCGGTCCTTCATGAGAGATCTTGAGCTGGACGTGACAGCCAAGGTGAGAGATAGATTCGGTAATTGACATACCGATAAGGAGGGGCAACGAAGAAGGAAAGGATCGACGAACTGGGAGGGTCGTCGTCCAGCTGTGCACGAATAGCCGTCGTGAACGAAGATCAGATACCAAAGATTCCGGCTCGATCTTCGCCGAGGAGTGTCCAGCGGAAGGTATCGAATCCTCTTCCGATGTTGCAAAGGTAAGGCTCAGTCCACAGGCCGTACGCTCGAACAGAATCAAAATCAACGACCACGCGGCTCAGAGGATACTTGACAGAGTTTTTAGCTCGGGGTATCATGACTGCCCACGGTCTTAAGACATATATGTTGGAGGCTGGTCTAGAATCAAGTAAGTTGAAGTCAAACAGCTCGCGACGACGGGGAACACCTCACCGGGGGAAGGAGGAACTTGAAGAGAAGGCCTCGAGGGCACCTGTCGCTCGTGCCGATGTTCATCGATCAGCCCGAGTTGTCAGCTTGAGGCAGGAGCATCATGCTTTGAGTCCTCGAAAAGGTAAATTCCGAGATATTATTATGTCGGGAAAAGGTCTTTGCGGCTTTTGTCGCACAGAGCGTGCACTAGCCCGCGAGGTCGACCTCGGTGACTTTCACTTCCGCATTCCCGGCAGTCGCATGATTGGCATTCAACAAAAGATAAGTTGTAAGTCAGGGTATTAGTGAAATTTGAACGAAATACACGCACTATCTGATCATCTTTCATTCAGTAACGAGAACAGATTAGATAAGAAGCGTCCTTGCAACGACAATCCGAAACACCCAAAATCCAGGTAGCGTAGATTTTAGCCATAATCCTTCCTCTCGATTACCTCGTAATCCAATATTGGCGAATTGGATTACTGTCAAGACGCATTGCTGCACGACCGGGCTGCAACTGCGAATGATACAGGCACGAAAGCGACAGCGACTAGAACGACACACGACTTGAAAGTCTTCCGTAATTTCGGAGATCAGAGGATAGCCCAAGCGAATCATTGATGAGACGACGCCCCAAGCCAGTGGTTTCAACGGGATAAATGTTCGGGAATTGACATTGGGAGATATATTGCAGAATGAATGCTTGACGGAGTTGTTGTACACCTTGTATACGAATAGTCTTCGAGGAAGATGAACAGACGCCGATCAGATCAAGAGAGTCTTCGCCGAGGAGCAACCAAAGGACACATGGGCACAAGAATAGGGTGTTGTACCGTAAATTTAGAATTGTGCCTTTGCCTCGAATGATGTTAGGAGTGAATGGTAGGCCAGCGTACTGGAGGCGATATTCGCAGATTGAAAGCTGTCGCGAGTGGTTCAATGCGTCGAGAAAACCTTGAGGTTCTTGAGGCTCTTGACTAATGTTAAAAATGCGGCCCAAAACAAAGACATCGTCCATGCGATGTTGAATGTTCTTCGTCGTCGAAGCTTCATCGAACCTAGCGACTTTAACAAACGTGAATCAAAGACCGGCCTAGAATTTGCCATCTGTGATGCTTGACAACACGCAACGACAGAGAACTCCTCACCGGAGAAAGGTACAGAGAAAGAGAGCCATGTTTCTAAATGCTGTCGACCATGCCGAACTTCGTCGATCAGCGAAAATGGATAACTTCGGGGCGGAGCATACCTTTAAGCCTTGTAAAGGCAAAATCCGAGATTATTTTCGTCTCGGAAAAAGAGTACTGTCGCACTGTGGGAGTAGACAAATCAGTACATGCCACCTTGCGAGTTCTACCGTGATGAAGCGTTGAGCATGTTTAGCGGTGTCCAAAGAACAAAGAAAGACTTACCTACTCCGCGAGCAATTTCGTTCTCGTGATGATGGTACACTTCACCGGAGAATCAAGGTACAGTACGTGGACCACAGTCTTACCAACGATTCATAATACTGTGCGCCACGAAGGCTTCGCCAACGGATGCAGGACGTGAATCGCTATCAAAAATGGCTTTCCGAACGCAACGGACGGTCGCTTCAAAGTCGATCCTGGCCGTCGTCTGCGTGCAAATGATGAAGGTCCCTTAGTACCGGGACTATCAGGTGTTCATGGCGAGCTGAAAATTTGCAGATGTAACCACGAAAGCGAGCGAGATGCAGGAAAGCACGCGAACGTGAGACTACGCATCTTTCACATCTTGTACGAGACTCGCCTTGCTTTGACTACCCTTCCGTCCATCCTTTCACCACCCCCCTTCCCAGTTTCTCCGTTCATCCGCCTACGCTGTGAGTATAATTTCGAGGTTTTCTACTCGCTGGAGGACAGAAGGCGTGTCGGTGAGTCCGAGTCGAATTCAAGTTGGGACGCACATGTCCACCGCCTTCCTTCCAGCGAGACTCCGCTTTTTCTTAACCCATTGTTATACAGAATTTTCTCTTCATTCGATCCCTCAAGTGCATTTGTAGCGTAGTCAGAGCGTGGTCGACTTGGGATTGCCAGTGAAAAGTGAGCAGAACGTGGAACGAGGCTCGCACAAACCTTCGAGCCACGCGGCAGTGTTGTCAAAGTGTGACTCCAATCACGTGTGCGTGACCTCTCACATTCTGAAACAGTTTTCTCGCAAAAATTTCTTGCTCGCAACTTGAACACGAACCAGTAAGCTGTAGCAATAATATTCAAGGCCGAACTCTATTCTACTCGTCTCCTCTTTCATTCTCAACGTCATGATACTAAAAATCAAAGACAACCGACTTTGGTTCCCGGATGGCAACATTGTGCTCTGCGGCAAACCATCTGCAGATTCCAAGAATCCGAAGGACGAATATCCGGTCGACAACGTCGTTCAAGTGCATTTCTGCGTGCACAAGTCCGTACTGGCCCGCCATTCTCAGGTATTCCGAGATATGTTGGACTTGAGCTCGTCTGAAGCTGTCACTTCTGGCGAATCATACGAGGGATTACCTCTCGTCGATCTCGAAGACTCAGCCAGCGATCTCAACGCGCTGTTGTCGTTCTTATACGAGCCGTGGTTAGTCATTAATCTAAACTCCAACTTCGTTATCATTATAATTATGTTCTATAGCTCGCTTTCAATGAAAAGATACGACCCAGACACTCCCCTTCGCGTGGAACCAATTCTGCGTATGGCCTCCAAGTATCAATTCGACGGCGTACGCAACGCCATCGTCGAACGCATAAAAGAAGACTGGCCAGCAAACTACCGCGAATGGGAGCAGTTCGAAGCGCATATAGACGCCTTGAGCAGGCCATTGGATGTCGGCGTCCCCGTGCTCGACCTCCTCATCCCAGAACCCGCATCAGCAATATGTCTCGCCCGCCGCTACGACATTCATCAAATCCTACCCGCCGCGTTCTTGGCACTGTCTTCAATGCGCATAGCGCATGATTATGACAAGCACCGCGCGATGGGCGATGATGGGGTGAACCCACCGACAACTGCCGACGTAGACTACATACTCCCGACGGATCGTACTGCCCGCTGGTCGCTCCTCGACGGCAGGGATATGCGTATCCTTTGCAGAGTCCGCGAGTACTTGCACGTCGACCTCTGGACTTCTTTTGCCCAGAACAGCTGCTCGGCACAATGCGAAGCGAATCATAGGAGCGCCGTTTTATCTCTTCAGAAGATGACGGTGGATTTCGGGGACATATATCGTGTGTTGGAATCGAAAGTGGCGAAGCCAAACTTGTGCATTAATTGCAAGTCGAAGTTCGCGAACGAGTTAGCTAACATCCGGACGATGATTTGGCCTGCTTTGGTACTTCTTGTGAATTATTCAAAATTGACGTGACGTGCGTATACGACATGGCTGTTCGTTGGGTTTTGTCTGGTCCATGGACTTTGGTCGAAGTTTGTATTGTTCGTAGTTCGTAGTTCGATCGTAATTTATCCCTAAGATATTTGTATGTTTGTATGAAAGCGAAAAATTATGCAATGTGTACAAATACAATTCATTCATATTTACCCACAAGATCGAACCCAAGGAATAAGTAGAGGCCCAAACCCCAACAACGCCCAAAATCACTTCGTGAACTTGTTGAAGAGTTTCATACCAGCTATGTGCGTCTTAGTTTATAATATGCATGCAGAATAAGCTGTGAACTCACTTCCTGTGATAGTGTCGACGCCATGCTCGACTTGCCTACGTGTACTCGAACCAGCGACCTTGTCCACGGCACCCAATGCCAGTGAGTACGCTCCCGAAGCAGCGTTAACAAGACGGTCACCTGTGTTTCCATACTGCGGCATGGGCATGTTCTGCGCACCAGCACTGGCCGGGCCTATCAATAAAAAACAAATTTAGATAAAGCACAGCATATATGCGCGAAAAATCTTACGGGGAGGAACAGGCGGAGGCGACAAAGCGTAGTTTGAATTACTCGGCATTGGATATTGTGATGGGTACTGTGGTTGAGGGGGCGCAAATCCTCCGGGCGAGTTGTTATACCCATACCCAGGCCAAGCTGGCTGCGGAGGCGCACTCGAGTAAGGAGATTGAGGGCCGTCTTGCGGGTAGTATGCTGCTGAACCCGGACGCTGCATGGGATCGGCGGGAGCTTGAGGGAAGTAAGAAGGTCCTAGACTTGGGCCGCTAGGCGGGGACGGTCGAGATAGTGACGAGACTCGAGGTGGAGGGCGGGTGCTGGAAGGTGGTACAGGCGGTGATGGGGACGCTCCATAGTTGGCTTGAGGAAATGGCGATGGGTTCTCGAATGCCCACCCGGGGCCGCTTGGACGCGGTACGTCGGGCGCGGGAGGCATGTAGCCGTATTGCAAGTCGTTACTGGCTGGGTTCGGGTACGGATATGAGGGTCCAGGGAAAGGCGCGGAAGGCGTCACCGGTCTGAAACCAGGCGTTGTAGACGCTGGGGGTGAAGGCGTGTGCGAGAGACGCCCAGGCGTGACTGGGCGATGACCAGCTGACACATGGAAAGGAGCCTGTGGGGGGCGAGAATGATGCGCTGTACTTGGAGTCGCGGCGGCGGCGGCGGCGGAAGGCGGTCGATGAGCTGGACGGACGTTCCATTCGGGAGGAGGCCATTGCTCGGGGACGGATTCGTCGTGATGCGAATGTAGCATGCTGAGGGGAGCATGTTGATGTGAGTATGGGCTTGCTGGTCGTACATCTTGAGGAGCCGGTGTTTGAAGACTCTGCTGGCTGAAGCGCCCCGACAAGGCCGCTACGTCAGTATCGTTTCTAGCAGGACTGGTACGTCCGCCCGGGAAATAAGAGCTCGACGCATTGCTCGACGGCGACTGCAACGGCGAAGATGCTGAATTTCCAGCATTCAACGAACCAGTGCTCGTCCGATTTCCAGGGCTCGACGGCTGCGCAGCCGCCGCCGAATTATTCGTAAAACCTTGATAGCCAACAATTAGGCTTGACTTTCTATTCGGGGGCGCACAAACTGCTAATGTTGACGAACCAGACGTTGGTCGACTGCCGGAGCTATTCCGACTTTCGTCGACGGGACTCTGGACCGCTGGAAGCGGTCGCGGAACGTTCGATGTCTGTGTACTTTGCTGTACGACTTGCTGTGCGACTTGCTGCGGTGCTTCGACTGATGCAGGCGCCGCTGGCTCTTGCCGGATCGCGGGAGAGGAAGCGCTGGCACGGCGCGTCTCGCTCTCTTCGGGAACGGCTTCCATTTCCGAGGCCTCAAGCGTATACGGCGGTGGGGGCGCTTCGTCCTTCTCTTCTTTCTCTTTCTCAATCCACTCGTCGAAAGATTCGGATACACCTTCAGAGTGTACGCTTGGACCCGCCGAGCTTCCTGATGCTTCCGCTTGTGAGCTTGCTTCTACTTCATACTTTGGTCGAGACGACCAATAGTCTTGCAACTCCTTGACCGGGAAGGTCTCGTGCAACATGCGTTCTCCCCGCAAAAGCTCGACTGCAAAGCCGGAAATGCGCATAAACCTATCAATATGTTTCATATTTATTCTTAGCATCGACGTCGATTATAAAGAAAGCGTACCAATCCGAAGGTAGATCATACCCGTCCTCGTCCAGCGCGAGAAATTTACCGGGTGTTGGCACCTGCCGTTTCGTTTGAACTATCGGAAGGATCGCAGTCGCTTCATCGTATCTAGCAAACGATTGATATTCAATAATTCTGAATAATAATGTGACTTACTCGTCCCACATGGCTCCATAGATGGTCCTGACACCTTCCTTACGTACATTATAGAGCTGTCGCCAGAAGAATTTACCACCATCCCTAGGATCGTCGTTAAATCGCCATTTCCCCCCTGAAAGATTATTGCCCTTGAAATCAATCAGTATCACTTCGCAAAAGTAATCAGTATAAGACGACTAACTGAAGCTCCCGGAAAGATTACGGGTATATAGTCGACCTTTCGTCCACCATTCTCGTGCCTTTCTCTGAGCGCCTTCATGTCCTTCTTGACCTTCTCCACGAGGAAGTTATCCGCAGCTTCTTGGTTGTGATATCTCCCAACCGACCACGGCGAGATGGCGTCGAACTCATTGTACCACACGTCGAGGAATCCTGGATTCGGGTCCGCGTCACCCCTCAGAATTTGCCAATGAGTCGGGGCTCCCGCCATAACATATGCGCCACCCGGCGTTATAGATTTGATGTACTGCACTATGCGTCGAACGGACTCTGGGTCATGTCCTCTGTTGACGAAGCCAAGACCTAGAATTCTTGCGTTTCAATAAGCGATTTAAGCCAAAGCAGAAAACGGCTTCACCCCAAAGCGCTACGACGGGCTTCCCCCCTTCATGCAAATATGCGGGAGAGTCGAGAATACGCTTGTCGCATAACAGATGTTTCCAGTCGACCTTGATTACCCTCTCGATCTTGTCGCCTGGAACTCCTGAAACGTCGTACCTGCGTGATGCATTAGAGAACTGATACGATATTTAGAAAAGCAGGCCTGGAGAGCGCACATAATTGCAAAAACTCGCCCCTCCTTCTCTGCAGCTTCCCGGACGCGATCTCCAACCTCATCACGCCAGCGCATAATATCAGAGTTCCCTCCCTCTGTGCGCCCGTCGACCTCGCACTGTCCGGCGAACCGCTGGAGGAAGGCTCCGTCTACGCCATGCATAGCCATCAAGTGAAAATGCCTGTCAGGAACATTCAGTAATTGAAGATTTAGGTAGAGGTCAGACATCAGTTTTCTATCGAGACTACCGTTTCTCAGAAAAGACTGAGAAGCGAATCGAGAGTTCGGATCTGCGCGAAGAGATTCGCGGGTCGCCCAGGACAGAAATCCAACCTTGTCCAATTCTCGCGCAGCCATCTTCTGGGAGAAACGTTTAGAAGCGACGCTCGAAAAGTACAAAATCAAGAGCTCAAGCTTCCTCGCCATGTCCACAACACTTCTCTTTGCGAAAGTCGGATTTGCAGGCGGTACGATAACCTGAGTCTGACCTCTAGATCCAAATCTAGCACACACCTCTGTACAGTCTTTGGATTCCGAGACGAGAATAGCAAAGCTGGTTTGCCATCGATCGAAAGTCCAGGTGCTGGGTAGAGTTCGTCAGACGAATAGTCAGAGACATCTGGCCAAGCGTCTATGGTGGGATGACCACCGTCGGGTATGGGCTTGTCAAACCAATGGATCCAACCATGGTGTCCTAATGAAGATGATTTGCTTGGTATATGTCGAATCAGAGAGCACAATTGCGTACCAGGAGCGATAGGTGGCCCATCTCCAGGGCATGTAAACCTGTCCATCCTACTCTCAGCCCGTGTCCCACCACGCACCGTCTCGAAGATAAAACGCACCATCCTTGATATCCCACAAGAAACTTGTCATGGATCGTCTTCGGGTCAGCTCTGTTCAAAGCATGATCAGCGAAGCCCGTTCATGAGAAAGGAGGATGTGCGGTGTCAGTAACTACGTAAACTTGAAGCATCGCACCACCATGCTGCCGAATAACCCTCACCTTCTCAAAACTCTTCCTCTTCCTGGGTACGACGCCATCGCGAACTACGCGGCAACGAGGGCAAAAAGCTCGAGGAATCGGACGAACGATGCGAGATGATGGTCGTCGACAGGGTGCAGGGTGATATGTGGGTCAGGAGCACACAACCGCGTAAACGCAGTCACTTGTCTCTCTACTTTGCACCGCCGACAACCATCGATCAGCGAGAGTACTTGTCGTTCGTTTTCTCCGAAATTAAGGTCTGGAAGGCAGTTATCCCGTGGTGTTGAACACAAACGGACTAGGATTCAGGTGCGTACGCGTAGTTCGACCAGCTTGCTTCTTGAAACTTACGCAATACGTATTTCAAAAGGAGCAAGGATCGTGAAGATTGCCAAGTATCTGTCACATCTGTCGAAAGAGATTGATTGGATCCGTAAAGCCAAATCGATGTCGGTCGAGGAATTCAGACGATTTGACACCAACACGAGCGCGCGAGGTCCAAGGTTCTTTACACGATTCACGAACTCGCGAAATTTCAGACTCGGAGTGAAGCACTATGAACTGATTTTTCTTCGCCTTGGTTCTCAGTTTCTACGTGTTTTGGTTTGGAATTCAAAGACGACGAGACGACGATGACAACCCGAGTTACCCGACCCATACCAGAGCTCTTAAATGGACCATTCGTAATTCTACCCCGGAACCCGCTAGATGTCGTTTCGCTCCTCGTCCCTTGCATTCTTGAGATATAGAGAGGTAAACTATGTAATAAGCTCTACCCTTATTGATCTGTTTTCTCGATGCAACCTCTCAGGAGATTCGGAAAATAAACCTGAGGATAAAGGACTCCCGTAGTCTCAGGCGGCAAATATTCAAAATGCGACGCTCTATTCTCCTCGAATTCCACTGAAGCGGAAGAACTTGAAGTCGCGTAGATGGTTCTTTTACATGAAGTGATGCGTCGGATGCAACACTTTTGTCGATGATAGGCCCGGACGATGAAGCAAATCGCCAGCCACTTTTGTCTTCCGCCTCCGTCCAGAAGTCCTCGACTTCTTGAATTCTGTATCGCTCTTGGGTATATGCGTCCGTGCGCGGAAGCGAGGTCGCCTTATACCGGAGGTTATGTTTGAGAAGAGGGAGGCTCATAAATCTATAAAGGATGTCCAAACAGCTCCTCTCAGCTCGGCCTAGCTTTCAGGCGCCTTTCTTGACCAGATCCACTCGCTACTTTCTCCATCAAAAACGTATCGCAACATGTTTTCGCATCTCTTCGTCACCGTCTCCCTCGCTATCTTCACGGTCGCTTCACCCACTGCAGGAGGCAGTAGTGAAGCCGGCAATATGTGCTGTAATGGCAAAACAATCAGTGCCTCTGACCCCGGCTACGCGGCGGCCTTTCGATCTTTTGGCCTTGATGCGTCTGACATCGGCCTCCCTCTCACCTTCGACTGTTCCCCTATCAGCGTAAGTCCTCGGTCATCGTCGCGTTTATAATGAATTTGCTAAGAACGTCTATTGACTAGGCCATCTCCCTGAGCGGCACTTCCTGCGTCAACCAATCGGTTGATTGTGATCGCGTCTATTGTAAGTTTTTCTTTTTCGTTCATGATAGTGTAAGAATTGACTATGGTTGCGTAAAGCCTCATTCCTCGTCGGCATAAATTGTTCTCCTACAAACATCATTCTCTAACGTAAGGGAGATAACAACCGAATGTTATGAACGGGTTGTGAAACAGCGTGTACTGAACACTTTCCGCGATCGTTCCTTTTGATTGTGCGCCCTTACACGTAGTTTCATACGTCCTTTTGGTATAATTGACATAACTTCGGCGCGATTCCCAAGTCCCAACGCTCCTGCGCATCCTTCGTATATTGAGTTTTACAAAAGAATCACAATAAAGTACAGACGGAACGATCAACAAGTCTGAGAGAAACGGATATGGTCTAGGCAACTGTACAAATTGTTTCTTTTTTCGAGCATCGACTAAATCTTGCGATCGGCTGGGAATCCGTGATGTTCCTCCTCCTCTGGCTCCTCGCTTGCACTCACAACCGTCGGCTCTCTCGATTCTTGCAGTGTTGTACCCGACAATCCTTGCGATTCAGCCGCATGAGCGTCGACAGATGCCTGCGAAAACGTCATCTGAGAATTGAACATCTGCTCCTCAGGAGAAGACACCGGCGAGTACGCGGGAGGGTTCCTTCGTTCTGCCTTGCGAGCAGAGGGAGTGCTAGTAGCGGCAGCTGCAGGCATGGTTGTCTGCGGTGCGTCCTGAGCCATTTTCGACCTATGATTGCCATTGTCTTGCTGTTCAACGGGAGGAAGGATGAACGGGCTTATCGCTCCCTCCGGCGTGTCGCTGGAATGCGAAATGGATCGCTCATGTGTCGACGGAACAGACGAGATGGCACTGTGGTTTGACAGTGTATGCGCGTGACCATGACCCATAGGAGGAGAACCAACGGTGGGCCTATTGGCGAACGAGATAGACGGGGTATTCAATGGAACGACGCCCATGGTGACTCCCATACCAGGTGTCGCAGCTCCTGGCGGTACCACTCCGTAATCTGGAGAATGCGAAGCATACGAAAGGCTCATCATGGACTGTTGTCCCGGGATCGAATGCGAGCTGCCATTGTGCTGGTGGAAGTGCGTGCGAGGCGGAATGCTGCTCGAAATACTCGTGGGTATGCCCGGGCTCGGACTGACAGTGTATTCGGAGTACTTCTGAGTCGAATTGTCCGATACAGAGCGCCCATGCATTCTGGGGCGGAGAGGTTTGCGAACAGAGCCGAATGATAGCGGCCTGTAGTTCTTACGGCGCCAAAAGAACCTAAACCAGAGGAGCCCGAGCAGAGCAACGCCGACAACACCCCCAACAACACCCCCAACAATCGCACCTGTCGGAGTGGACTTTTTATTCCTGTCTGCTTGGGTGAGATCTGGTTTATCTAGAATGGCGATGAGTAAAGAGCTGTTTCGGGAACGAGTTGAAACCTACTTTGGGAAGCTAGTTGTTGTTGTGCAAAGGACGGATCGAAAGTTGCGTCAACCCATTCTGCGGCTGTAGGTTCTTTCAGTACTTGATTGAGATAAATAGATACGAATATATGCTGACGATTTTGCTCCGCCCAAAACGGAATAGCAGTGTCCTCAGGAATCGTCGTTTTGGGAGGCCATGGCCTGAAAATCAAGAGAGCGCCGCGTTATAGGTGAGACACTGGGTATCGAAAATGAATACTTGCGCGTTGTTCGAAGATATGGCTGCCGTGCAGTTCTGGTCATATCCATCCCAGCTACATTTACGTTAGACTGAGATTACGAGAACATCGAAAGTCACCAACGTTATCATTGCAGGTCCAAATGATTCCCCTTGGCAAAAAGCACACGCTTGTAGGGTATTGTAAGTTGCCCATGCACTGAGGGAAATCAAAAAGAATCTCTGTAATAGAACGCAGAAACACACCATGAACATGGATTAGCGGCTATACGTCCATCCCCAGGGGTTCCGTAGTGAAAAGACGCATTAGGAAGCGGGGGCATGTTCCAAGCTAATGACTTCGATGGGTCTCGAGTGCCATTTTGCGAATTTGAATGAACTTGACTCACTTCCTTCTGCGCATTGCGACAGTAACCACGCAGATACGGTGCATGGGGATTGTCCAAGGGAGTTGTCCATCCACGAAAACTCTCCCGTGCAATTCGCTGTGACTTCTACACCTCGTTTATCCAGGTTTCTCGCAGAAACAGCCGCTAGAGACATCCCCAAAATTGTGGTCAATATACAAATCCTCTTCCAGCTCGAATCTCCTGTAGAAATTCTAGCGCCCGTCGTTCGAGGTGTACGACGGAGGACCCCATCGAGCATCATTCCCAAACCCATTTCTTGTTCCGTTGACTTGCGAAACCTGCCCGATCGTGTTTGACGGTGGACCCACAATGGCAACGACGCCTGTCGGGGTAGCGATGGGAGAGATGGGTGTCGGTGGCAAGAGACACAGTGCGAGCGCGGCGACTTCTATCACACTTGATAACTGGTCTCGGTGGGTAGATGCTCTGCTTGTGCCGATGGGTCCCCGTGGCTAGAGGTGATCGCCTGGACCCTGCACTGTAATGGTCCTAAATTTGAAGCAGAACCTGGCAAGGCGGTTACTTAGTCTGTACTGTCCTTGGAAAACGAGAATCCTCGTTGCGATTCGACAGAAGAAATTGTCGCGGTTCTCCTTACCATTGAGCATGCAATGCCCAACAAACTGCGCTTGAATCCGAATTGAATAAATTCATGAAAGTCACTATTTTCCAAATTGCACGTACCATTATCCAATGCGGAGAAACTTCGCACAGGCGCTCTGAATACGCTAGGCAGGCCTTCTTAGACCATTTTGTTGAACGCCGAAGGCGGGTTGGCGTCCAAAAGCGGGTATTGAGCTTCACTCGAGCATGTGAACGACGACCGGGCTAGACTTCCCCGTCATCGCCAATGCTGCGCTTTCCTGCGTCCTTCAGCGTGGGCAGTCCAATTGCAGAGGGAGATCTGTTTGCACCCTCACACGTAACTGCATCTTCATCCCCTCAAACCATGAGTATAACGGGAAAGGAACGACGAAACGCACCCGACATACTTTCAGAATGAGTCCGCCTCGAGGAAAGTTACACGCAAGCAGCTTCTTCAGTGCATCGAAGCCAGGTATGACATGTCGAGGATAAGTCGAAGCGCGCAACATATGGGATAGGGCGTCCGGTAATAAAAGGAAGGGATCCCGTGTGCACGAACGTTGGTATTTTAACTCGCGGAACAACCGAAGTCATAATCAGGAGCACATGATCTGATGAGTTCCGAGATGGCCGCCAAGTGTGCTAATCGCCGTCTTTAACCAATTTGATATCGACGAGGGAATGAGCTAAGCGCTGAAAACGCAGAAGTCCGGTCCACATTTTCTCGCAGAGAGTTTTGAGGTATTTCCCTCTCGTCGTGTTGTTCAATGTCAAGGCAATGCTCTCAGCTAGTTTTATAGCTCAAATATGATTCTGAAATAAGAATTTCAGAGTGAGATTAGAAGTTACATGTACGTGCAATTCACACACCGAGAAATTAGTCATCTCCAAAGTCCTAAGTGTCGATCCACATTGACATAGGAGGCAGATTTGTCCGATACTCCAGCTATAATGCTATACCTCATTCGATGCTAGTGAGATCCTCTGAGCACTGGGCGATTCCAGCGTGTTACTGCAGCTGTAAACCTTCACCTGTGATATAAGATGCAGTGCCATTCTCAGGAGATTCAGAAATAGATTCTTCATTGGACAGTATCACTCACCCTCTTCCCCAGAAACCCAGCAGTTCCATATCTTCCCGTCAGGATGCTTGAACACAAGCCACCGACTCGTCATAAAACGGATGTTCATCATCGCTGGCTGCGTCGACGACGACGACGTTGAAGTTCAAGTTCCTCCAGCACAGGCGAGACGGTTCCGCGGACCGTTTTGATAAGAAAATCTCTACCCTCGTGCAGATTTGCAATACACAACAGAAGAGTCAAGCTTTGAGCGCCTTTCTGTCTCGACGACAAGACCGTCGACAAAGTCAACGACGTGGTCATGGCGGAACGAACGAAACCGTGTCGGTGGCTGTGATTATGATTGTATCGCAGAACATTTCTATTGAAGTTTTGGTCCTCATTTTGTTCCTCAAAGCTCATGCAAAATGATCGATGACCGGTACTTCAGTTGCCCCCCCCCCTTTCCGACCTTAAAGGTCAGATTATTTCCTAACAGCTTTGTACGAAATATGCTGTTTTTTGACGGAAATGAAACACAGCCGTCTCACACCGTGACCGATCAAAAGGCACGGCCGGCAGCGATCAGTCAGGAAACCGACCCTTCGCTTAGAGTCCTTTCTTTTGTCAGACGCAATAATGCCGTGTTTCCCGTGGCTGCCTGTGGACGACCGTGCTTGACTCCAGCGTCCATCTTCGCCTTCAAAACCAACGCAGTTGCGCGCGTCGAGGCCATCGAAGGCGACTTGCGCTCACGTTCAAGCCTCAAGATTGCTTGCGAGACGCCCCCGGCACTGTAACCTTCAAGTGTTTCGTCGATAACAGCCACGCCGCTCAGCGCCCAACGTGCACGCCGGAAAGCGCTCGAGGCCGAACTTCAACTTGAAGAAGGACTGCCAGTTCGACTCAGATGTGGGGGATGAAGCCCGTTTACCTTTCGATCGTTTGTGGAGCATCTCTCGCAATGGCCTCTCCGAGAAGACTGGACAAGCGCAGCGTTCAATCGCAGGCGGTGTGCATTGATGAGTTCTCGTGGATGACGAACTCGGTGAACCAGAATCCGTGCTTAGTCGCCGCCTGGCTTTTGTCGCAATGTGCTGGCGGGGGTGAGTCGTGAAGTTGTTTGTATCATATAATCTAACTGACGAGATGCCCAGACTGGACTATGCCGCAGCTTCCAAACGCACAGAATCATTATGGGACACCGGGGTTTGGAAGTATCTCCCCCAGTTTATGTTCATGGTGCGTTCCCCATTTATTTTCTATATGAAATTTCGCTAAAATTCGATTTCTCAGCTCTTGGGCTACATACAATACTCTTCAAGCTTGCGCGGTCTGCCAAGGTGTTTCGTTCAATACCGCAATACTTACGTACGTGCCCTTTCGATAGTCTTACCATACCTGCCTAACTGAGGATTAGATGGAATGCCTACGATCCAAATTGTACGGCGAGCTTTGTCTCCGCACCTCAGTATGTTTTCTTATTGTACAAATCGATAGGTAAGAATACTTACAATCCAACTTCCATAGACCGTGGTCATCGAGCGTGGTCATTCCTGAAGATACCGCAATTCCATTCTGGGCAGAAACAGATCGTAAGGAATTTATTTTGGTAGAAAAACTATTCTGACCGCAAGAGCAGCAACGAAATGGGAGGATTCCACGTTCGATCCTGTCGCTGCTCAGAATATAGCAGAGCAAAGTATGTCTTCTAAGAGGTCTATGAACCAACAACAATTTAATATTACACCTCCAGACAAGCCCGACCTCACTGAAGCGGACAGGAACAAGAAGTCAAGTCATACAGGGGCAATTGTTGGGGGCGTTGTTGGCGGTATCGCCGCTGTCCTCGCAATCGGAGTCGCGTTCTTCTGGCGGCGCAGGCACAACAGGCGGCTGTCACTGGGCGCCTCGTCGAGGGTACCTTTCCGTCCCATGCATGCGCAGTCGCCGTCCGACTTTTCGACACAGCAACTATCGGAATTCTCGAGCACCCCGAGCCCCGGGCCTGGCGGGCCCTTGAGCATGGCTGCTAGTACCTATCCCAACCGCCCGCCGATGCACCAGCACAACAGCAGTATGCATTCTATCCAGAACATGTCGTACTCGTCGCATTCGCCCGAGCTGGGTATGCTTCCGCCGGGCGCTGCGATGCCTGTGGTGGGCGGCGTTGCGATGGGTGTTGTGCCCTTAAACTCACCTCCGAGCTCGTACAACAGCAAGGGTGTGCCTCCGGGTGGAGCGGGGCATGCACACACGTTGTCGAACCAGAGCAACATGTCGACCAACCCCTCGACGCACGAGCGGTCTATGTCGTCCTTGAGCGATGCACCCGAGGGAGCGATCATGCCGTTCATAATGCCTTCGGCAGACCAGGACACCTCCATGACTTCGTCTAATGTGGTTACCAGCACGCCGGTGCGAAAGACCGAAAGGATGAACCCACCGGCCTATTCGCCGTCGCCAGCATCATCCCCTGAAGAAAATATGTTCAATTCGAGCATGGCGCGCATGTCGAGCTTCTCGCAAGCATCGACGGACGCACATGCAACTGGTGCTGACTCCCAGGCGATGTCGGGGACAACATTGCTGCAAGACTCGATAGATCCAACCGTCATCAATTCCCCCGTAGCCGAGGAGCCAGAAGAGGAGGATCACCATGGGTATCCCGCCGATCGGAAGGTATGACGAGAAGGAGCTGTGTGATGGATTCACACATCTCTTCCACGAATACTTACGACGGACAGTGTATTCTACGAATAATATAATCTCGCTAACCACCGTGTACTTCCCAATTTTATTGAAGTTCGAAAAGAGGGGGTTGACGTGAGTACATCATACGTGAGGCCGCTGAGGCGCCTCCCGCCCCTTCATAATTCGATTCCTCGCTTCATTTTGTGATTGACGCCAGCCAGAATTCGAACATCTCCTTCGACGGAACAAAGGAGATGGCGGACATGAACTCATTCTGTGCGACTTCAACGTGTTTTGTTACTTCTTCGTACAGGTTATACGAAATTCCCATTCCGGAAATTTGGATCTCGTCTAAGAATCTGAGTGTAAGAGATAAAAATAGTGCATCGCCTGTGATAACCTTGATAGACGCGCGCACTCCAAAACAAGCAGGTCAGTCCCATCCGCCAAATTGAAATTGATTCCGGCCGGCAGCACGTTCGGCCAAACTAACGCTCATTGCTGCGAGGCTCTGCTTCAAACCACGCACTTCCTGACAACGACGACGACGACGACGACGAGCGCGCTGTGCCGCCGCTGAGATGCTCGCGGTCTACTAGAGCCACTGCTGTGCGTCAGTGCAAGAATCGGTGCAGCGTGCTCGGGCGAACGAACTACGGACGAACGCGTGTTTACTTTCAAAGATATCCTCAGCGCTCAAGATAGCTCTTCCAAGGTTCACGACCTCGCGCTATTAACAATGTCTTCGACGAACCCGGACCCAGCGTGCAGCGCTGGGTTCGATTGGATGAACAATGGGAAGGGACAGAATCCTTGCGAGGTGACGGGGTGGATAATATCGTTGTGCAATGGGGGTTCTTGTACGTATCGTTTGTTTTCGAGTGCCCTAAACATCCTGCTCACGAGGAGATTTTTTAGCTGCAGCTCCAATTCCTACTCTCACCTCGCCGAGTTATAATCCACCGGATAGCAATTCGGAGACAACTTGCACTTGGTGCGTTATAACATCTGTTTCTTCTGTGCGGCAAATTGACTATTTAACCAAAGTTCTTGGGTGTTCTACAATGTGATTCAGGCATGCGCGGCGTGTCAGAATCATACACCACAAAGGTGTGTTTCCCAATATTTCACTGGAGAGTCTGATTGGATTTATTTTCTTTGGCAGTTGGCAGATTTTCGCATCAAGCTGCAACTTCGCGGGACTTTCATCGACGACAAGGTGAGCTGCGTACCGTTCTATCTAAATTTGTCGCGATGTTGCGGCGCGCCTCTCCCCGTGATGGCCCATCTCCGGTCCTGGCGGGCGGGCGTACCTAACCCCCGCCGTTTGGACAATACCGCTCCAAAATGGTAAACAACGAGGGCGGCTCTCTCACCAACATCTTAATTTATCGATAGTGTGCCTCCTTTCAGATGATCTGTTTCTAACCTTTTTCGCCCAATCTTTTAGTTATTGGCCTCAAGGTGTACCGCTCAACGGTGACACTTCCTTTCCACAATGGTCCATTGTCGACCGTAAGTTAATACAAAAAGTTATTTTATGAGCTCAAGGCTTAATTTCTCTCAGCAAAGACATGGGATAGTCAAACGTTTGAAGCTGACCAGGCTCAAGCAATAGCGAGTCAGAGTGAGCTTTTCATATTTTTAGAAGTCGTTTTTTTTGCTGAATTTTACTATTTTCAGATCTCCCAGATGCAACTGACGCATCCGCCTCTCAACCATCCTTTTCTCATTCTTCCACCGCAGCTCCTGCGACTAGTTCCCAGTCGTCCAAAAACTCGCCGCCGATCGGCGCCATCGTAGGCGGTGCGGTTGGCGGCGCAATAGTCCTCGGAATTATCGTCGGCATCTGTCTCTACCTTCTTCTGAAGAGGAAGTACTCCGGCACCCGACAAGAGCCTCGCGTCAGGCTTGACCTCAACGGCGGATCAGACGCTGTCGAGAAGCTCTTCAGCGACCCTTCTACGATGCACTCCTCGCCAAGCAGTCCGCAGCTGCAACCCGTCCTCCTCCACCGGCAGAGCACTGCCCATCATGAATTCAACCCATACACGGTCTATGATGCGTCTACATCGACATCCCTTTCTCAGATTGCTCAGTCTGGACATGCCCCCCAATTGTCTCTATCGATCAGTGGATTGGGCACCAGCTTGATGGGAGGAGCCGCCCCGATGGCAAGCACAAATGCACCTCAAGCTGCACCCATACGCGCCTTCCCTGGAATTCCTTCTGCAGATGGCCGAATACCCTCCGTCGAAGAGCAGCTCTCCGAGAAGCGGCGCCTCCGCTCTGAAATGCGCAAGAACTCAAACCCGCCGCTCGCAACGAATGCGTACTTCAATTCTGGGTACTCGAGCTCACGACGTAGTACACCGTCGCCCGTGCGTGCCACTGCTGGCGCTGACTCCATGAACACGACTGCATCAAGCGCGGGTGGGCGCGTGAGCAGCGAGCAGCGGAACACGAGCACAGATAGCTTTGGGAACCTCGTGATGAAGCATAAGCGTGGTAGCTCGTCGAACGATATGTCGGCCATGAACGCGAGCGTGCGGAGCGACAAGGCACCACGGATGGTCTGGCAGAATCAACATGAGGGCGACGAAAACTATTCAGACGATGGAGAGGACGGGACAAGCACACCATTCCTGTCGATGCGCACGCGCCAGCATTCCGTTGACGAAGTCATCGCCAGTGTCCCTGGAGCTCGAAGGCCAACGTCGAGGGACAGAGAAAATCCTCCGCCCATGTATATTCGCAGCACCACTTCTCCGACAACTACACCCGCTCGTTCATCTACCTCGCCGCCTCAGCCACGGTCTCCACAATAATTTCTTGTATGGACTGTCTCTCACTTACAGTTTGGATTGCTTTCTTTGCATACAACTAAATGTGTCTCCATTACCTCGCATGCATGGACTACTTATTCAATTCTTCCCCTCTTTCTCTGGAATTATTCAAAGATTTCATTAATCTCGGTCATTGCGATGTAGTTTGCTATGTCATATTATCATATCCTCGTTCTACTCGATTTCTTATTCGCTGTGCTGTCGTTCTTCCATTTGTTGTGATGCAGGAACGTTTTCATCGCCCTGGCTTGTTTGGAATGTTGTGGAACATATCTTGATGCTGAAGTCAATCGTAGTCAACGTGTTTGCTTTGATGATATCTTCCGATTGTGCTAAGATAATGTACAGTGCGGAGGGGAGAAACGATAGAATATGAACAATAAGTTATGGTCCGCGGACAACACTGGCGCGGCACCTCAAGATGGCGGGATGAAACAAAGGCAGCACACCGCCTCCCCGAGTACGACGATGTCGCAAACCTGCATCGTCATACCGCAATCCCCGTCTCCTCGCAGATCCCCAACTCCAAACTAAGCCTCAGACTCAAGCGCGGACATGACTGCCGAAGTCCGCCATGGCCGCCGTCCTGATCCTGATCCACCTCGCGCATTTCGGAGTCTGCTTCGAGTTCTTGTTCAGGCTCGGGCTCCAATTCCAGCACGCGTACGCTCTCGTTGCCGTGGAAGAGGTGATCCCAACGCGACGATCGCGACAGCAAATCCGTCGCGGTGAACTGCCGGCGCCCGCGATACGCGCCGCGAAGGTTAAGGAGGAGGCGCGAACCAAGGATACAAGACAGGCTGATGCCGAAGCCGACGCCCAGCTGAAAAAGCTGGCGGGGTGCGAACGTCCAGATGATTGCGTTGGTGACGTACACGGCGAAGATGCTGGGGATTGATGGGGGATTCGCGTTTAGGTCAAATGAAGACGGAGGACGAGAATAAGACGACGATCAGACTCACATGATGAGGTAGATAATTGAGTCACGCATGAAAATGAACCCCAGTGCGGTACCATCGCATCGCGATCCTCCTGCTTGGAACAGTTGGATTGCTTTACGGATCAAGAGACCCAGGAGAACCAGCTCATATACGACCGAAGGGACGCTATGACACCAGGCGATCAGCCAATTTATCAAAGCGTTGGGATTACAGACGGAAAGACTCACAGGTACGCAAATATCATATGCGGGGGAGTGTGCTGTTCTTCTCTCCAAAGAAGACCCATCAGGTCAGCGGTATTATCGACCGTTACCAGAGAGCAGGCGGGCATTTCGACAGATGCTATAGAATGTGCGACGTCTTAGAAATCCACACGAATTCTCGATCAACGTCAAATCGAACTTACCGTCGAACTTCGGCAGTTCAACTCCCAGCGCAATCGCAGTTGCGGACGACATGGCAGCGAATGTCACCAGCATTGCAACCCGGTGTATATTATCTATAAGCGGCACGTCAGACTTGTGGGGAAATATCACTGTAATGACAGCGCTCACTTAGGTGATAAACTGCATTCACCCAAAACATAAGAAGAACTGTAATTGAAGCGAATTATCAGCGACTTGCGCCAAGGTTCGGTAATGATTGCACATACTTTCGGTAAGAAAGCTGCAGACCCATGTCGACCATGCCTGTAGATCAAATGCTGCTTGGCCTGCCGAACAATTTAGGTGACGACGGCGCAAAATAGCTATAGCCTTACAACTATAGTCACTATATCAGAAAAGTCATTTGCCATGGAAATATGGCACTCACGTTCTTTCCGTTGGATGATTTTGTAACATCACTGCGTGGTAAACACTGTGAGCGAACCGTTTGAAGACGAAAAACCCAACGTACAAGTTGTAAAGGCCAAACAAAATATAAGAAGCGTGTAACGATGCTGAAACTAATTAGGAGCGCGATATAGCGAACCTCAGGGAAGAATACTCACAAAGAAGAAGATAGCGTTGGCAGTAGACCTTGGGGCACGCTAAAATTTTCTGTGCGTAAACAAACGTTCAACATGAAAACTCGGAATAGAATAACTACCCAAACCAAGTCTATCTCATCTGGAAGAGTATGCACTATGAAAATAGGTTTTAGGTATTTAGACATTCGGAATGCAAGTATGTTACGCACCATAATCATAGAGTAACAATGCCATAGACGATACTACGGAAACAAAGGTCAATTTTAGCACTCGTACACGACGGTGTGTGAAGATACATACGTGTTGAATACCGGCACGCGTGTTTGAAGAAGAACGCAGAGTCTAGCGTTCTGTAGTCGACCGCATCCATGGACGATGCTCGATGGCAATCGCAGACGGGGGCTGCCTCTGCCCGTGGGCGAGGGATGGGTGAGGTGGTGGTGGCGACTTTGCAAGCTGGGATGATGGAGGTTACCGTGACCCGTCCAGTTGTGGACAGTCGACGAAAGCGCGCGAGCGTGACATCCGGGTTTGACAGCGAAGAACGGGCAGAATGGGGAGATTTTGACGTTTATGCGAAAAATGAAAGGTACGCCTGATTCGAGCACGGCGTGGTCGCGGTGCGGTTGTGGATGGGAGCAGCCCACGACTGTCCGTCGGCAGGAAGCCGGATGATCGTGTCAAAGCCTCCAGCCAAACTCTCGCATCTCGTCCGACATCCCCTGAGCAAGTGAGCTAGCCAGAGTGAGCTAGCAGAGTGCAATTCACAGCTTGTTCTACTCACCCTGTCAACCGTCGATGACCGACGAGCGCGATCCACCATTCAAAGGTCTGAATCCAATCTTTTTGACCGCAGACATGATCGACCTTCAGCATTCTTTCAACCGAGTTTTGATATTCATTACTGCTTCGGTAATCTTTCATTTCGCGAACCATCCATCCACTTGGGCGTTACGCGTCGAGGAGAACTTGATTCCGAATCGGCTCGAGCCTAAACGCAAGAACGAGGCCCATTCTTCCTTTGCCTGAAAACAAAGTTCGAGACAATTTGACAATTTGAGAATGTCGCAAATGGTCAGAAAAACAAGAGAACTGCACCGTCTTCTCGTGGTCGTGGTCGTGGTTGGTGGTAAAGACGCGTCCACCTCGCGAGTCGCGACGAGGCCCACTTCGCCGCGTCCGCACCCTTGAACCCCAACTACAACGACAAACCATTCAAAACGAGCGCATTTCACAACAAGACGGCGGCAATGATTACAATGTGCGTTTTACGGTTTTCATCGAGGACGATGTGACGAAATTCCATCGCACACGTACTTGTAGTGGCTTTGCGACCATCGACTACTGGCTCGAATGTCAGCCATGGGCTCTGGAAGCTCAAATTACAACGAAAGCATTGCTGTCGACAATCACGGAGACGTACGTTTCATTCCTTTCATCACTGGCGGCGTTATTGAAATTCATTCTTGGATTCCTCAATTTCCTGGATTCACAACTTCCACCTCAAGATTCCGCAGCGGCCTTTGCTATCCGCTGCTCAATCGCTCCTTAAAATCGTAAAAAAAATTCCAAGAAAAGAAAAGTTGAACGACACGATCGCCTTATTCCCCCGAGACGGTGTACTTCGCCATGATGAACTGTATGGACGCTATTTATTAACCCTGTTGTAGGGCGCTCGTCCAATTTTACAGCGGGGCGCATCAACACGCCGAAGCAGCGCCCACCAAAGGTGGCTCGCAGTTGCAATACCCGAAGACCGGAATATGAAGCCGCTTAGACATAGCTGCGCGCAGTTTAGGTTTTTTGGCGAGTGTTTGGTGAAGTATAAAAGTGAGTCTCATTTTCTTTATGGACGAAGACTAGCATCTAACACCCCCAAATCCTTCTAGCATGACCGATTGGATTGTCGGCGTTGGCTTGTCACCGACCGCGGCACAATGGGACGCTCTGAACGCGTCGGTGGGAGGCCAACTCCATAAAGGCACTCCTCTCGCGTTGCCCTGTTTTTCAAGCTTCAGCGGCACTGAGGTCCAGCCATACGCGCAATCATGTGCAGTTGTGGAAGCCAACTATACGTCTACAGAGTTTATTTCATCCGTATATTCGGGCTTTATGCAGGTGCGCACTTTTCTGAACTCCGGTGAGGTCATACTGAACCATCCCATTTTCAGCCTCAATGGGCGACATGTCAGCAATCTCAAATGGGTTGTCTTCTTGACAGTGATGATCCGTCGGACTCGGCTGCCTTCGCGAATAAGACTTGTTTTCAAGGGAGTGTCTCTCCTTACTATGTGAGTGATGTATTTCTTTGAGGCGCAACCCATCTAATTCATACATTGCGAAGCTGGATGTGCGCAACGCGACGGACGTTCAAATCGCATTCAACTTCTCTCAGGAGACGGGCACCGTACTTTCAATCAAAAATTCCGGACACGATTATAAAGGTCGTTCAAGTGCGCCTGACTCGCTTGCTCTCTGGGTGAGTCCTGACGTGCTTATCTTTGACGTGCTATTCTGAATCTATCCCACAGGTCCATAACCTCAATTCGGTAGGCGGTCATCGCAGAGCTTCTTCCAAGAGCCTAACTTACAGCTTATCTTGTCTTTTAGATATCTTATGATGCAAAATTTGTGCCCGAGGGATGTTCCTCAGAAACGACTTATCAAGGTGTTACGTCCGGCGTACGAGAACCTTACTACTTTACTCTCAAAGCAACATTCGCTTACTTCATTTCCCTGATTTCCAGACAGGAGCGAGTTGGCAAGATGTCTACGAATTCGCAGACAGCCACAATATAACTGTGGTTGGAGGTTATCACCAAACAGTAGCATCAAGTGGAGGCTGGTTGATGGGAGGTGGTCATAGTGTTCTCTCGCCCGTCTATGGGCTCGGTGTTGACCGTGTGGTTCGTGTCATTATTTCTAAACATTCGAAACTGTGCGCCTTCTGACGTAAATTCTTCTTCCCTTAGCTTCAATTTAAAATTGTGACACCTGACGGGGAGCTTCGCACCGTCAATGAATGCCAAAATACCGACCTGTTCTGGGCTCTGAGAGGTGGAGGGGGCGGAACATTTGGCGTCGTTCTCGAGGCGACTCACAAAGCAGAACCGCAGTTGACGTTACAAGTGTAAGTTAATATCATCGATATGAGCTAGATATATCTCTTACGCTTCCGCGACCAGCGCCGCTATGGAGTTCAATGTCACTACTTCGAATCTTGAAGAGTTTTACACAGTCCTTGTGAACAACTCACTGCAATGGGGGCTTGCTGGCTGGGGCGGCCACGTTGCGGTAAGCCTTCGTCACACTGTATGCTACTCTTCTCGCTGACAGTCATCTCGATTCGAATCTCAGGAGAACACATTTATCTACGTCAACCCTCTTCTGTCGTTGGACGAAGCCACCGCATCCATGAAGCCCATGGTCGATTTCATCAACTTGCAAAATGGTTCTTCAATTATCACGACGGTCCCATCGTGGCTCGAATTCTTCAACGAATTTGCACTGGCTGGAGAGGCGGTACATCATATTTACTTTCCTTCTACATTCGCCTGATGGATGGTTGATCGTCGGTTTGCAGCCGGTAGGAACGGAACTGCTCTTGGGATCGCGGCTTATTCCCAAGTCCGTGTTCGAGACACCCGAGGGTCAGAGCGCCATGGTCAAGGTATTGCTTCAGGTCTCTGAACATAGCCTTCCGTACATTCCGGTCGTCCCTCCTATCCTTTTCAACGCGACAGAGAACTCGACGTCAACGACTCCAGCCTGGAGAGATGCCCTGTGGCATGTAAGTCTTGATTTCGAACAAGCTAAGGAGCGTGAGCTCAAGTACACTCCGCAGCTCAACGCCTTCGCCACTTGGGATTTTAACTCCTCTTTCGAAGAAATCAACGCCGCGTATAACCTTACTCATGAGTTTGTTGACATGTTCAGACAAATTGCTCCGGATTCTGGATCATACATTGTAAGTGCGTTGTTCTGATGACAACCCCGGCTATACTGACCACGTTGCCGAAAGAACGAGTGTGACGTACACGAGACCGACTTTGAAGGTGAGTATCATTTCATCTTCAATGCAAAAACAGCTTGTAAATGACGCGTTTAGAGTCGTTCTGGGGTCCAAACTATCCGCGTCTCCTGGAAATAAAACAAAAATAGTACGTATGCAGTATGCATTCGAGTACATGTAGCGCTGAACCGGGAACACAGCGACCCGAACCATCTCTTGGACTGCTGGCAATGCGGTAAGCACAATCTAATAAGTTTGTAATCGCTGCCGATATTTATCATTGGGTAGTTGGTTGGTTAGGTGCTTCGGATGATCGCTATTCATGCTACATTTAGCTGCTTGTCATTCGGGGCTTCTTTGACCTGTGCGATAGACATCGCGGATCAAAGAAGAGAACCAATACTGCCAACTAATGTGGATTTGTTCTCTTTTATCAAAAACGTATGTCTGGGTCATTGGTTGTCTATGTGAACTTTCGTAAGTCAGTTACTGCTCCACTTCGCAACGACGAATCCCTTCGAACTCTTTGTCTGTCACTCTTTCTTGTCTCTTGCCCTTGCTTTATGTGTGTCCCAAGATCGGATAAACTACCTACAAGCATGCGAACCTTCTCATGCTATCGCCTCTTCCTTCTTGACGGTCAGTGTCGGTGTAATCTCTACTATCCGATCCTACTAATTTGTTGAACGAGGATGGCAATCACGTCCTTGGACCCAGTTCTTTCTTTTTGTCGTAATAAGACTTCGGGAGGAACAGACGAGTATGTTTCTCTTTCTTTATTTCCTGCGCCCACCCGACTTCTTATTTATCCAGGTCGAGCGGTCTTATTACTGACTGTCATGACGGTCTAGAACTCTGAACAGGTATTAATCACACAACCTGTGATGCTCCATCGCAGCGTGCTTTGACCCAATGATCTTCCCTCAATTCAACCTTTGCCTTTCATCACTCGATCGCTGCACCGCATGCATATGGTCGGACGGCGTATATATTACTAGCAATCAAGGTCTTCCGGCAATTCCCCAAAGACCCCCCTTCGAACGCGCATAGTCACAGTCGCTCTCGATGGACACTGCTCCCTCTATGCGAGATTCAGGAGGATGAGTCACTTACCAGTTCCTCGTATAAGCCATCGCCTAGTGCATATATCGATGCATGCCGTCATGAACTTGGTCGGGATCCTATGGGTTGCATCAGTGTTGTATACGCCTGTGGCGAGCAGAGCGTCTTCCGTGCCCCATTTGCGACAAAAGCGCGACGTTGTTTCCAATGCAACTTGCCTTGGCGTATTCTCGTGGATGTCGAATTCAAAAGGCCAGGATCCATGCCTTGTTTCAGCGTGGCTATTGTCACAGTGCGCTTCTGGAAGTACGTTTATGAATTTTACGAAGCTCTAGCGCTAATGATTCTGTGTCGTTGTTTAATTAGGTTGGTTTATACCAAAGCTTCCTAACGCCAGCTTTCTCTATGGTTTCGGGGGTTCCGGCTCGGGTGATCCTAACGTTTGCGCATGGTAAGATCTTTTCTGAGGAGAAATTTGCAATCCGTTGTTAATCATTACGATTCGTAGTTCATGGGCAGTGTACAACACGCTTCAAGCTTGTGCATTCTGCCAAGGAATAGAGTTTGGGCTTTCTATTATAACGTGCGTAACCTATCTCTCGTCCAATGCTTTTCATGAACGACTTAAATTTTAGCTGGGTCGAGTACAACGATTCCTGTAAAGCTGACCAAATTACTGAAGGGTATCGGTCGTCGTATATTGATAACTTAACATTTGCCTTGATCTCACAAGCTTCCATTCAGACCCTGGCCTCCCAATGTCATCATACCCATAGAAACTTCGATCCCATTCTGGGCGGAGGAAAACCGTGCGTTCACTAAATAGCACGGATATGACATATAACGAATTGATGGCGTGGCACATGATGATAATTTACAGCAGATTTCTGGCCGAATTCGAGATTCGACCCTACTTCTGCTCAGACTCTATTGGCTGCGCAAGGTACGAACTTCAAATCACCTCAACTTTATAGTAACATGTCTGTATGAACATTCTTTTCGTAGGCAAGCCAGATCTTTCCCAAGCGGATAGGGTCTTCAAGTCGCGACCGCTCCGCAAGGGTGCAATTATTGGAGGTGCTTTGGGCGGAGCGTTCCTCGTTATCCTTGGGCTCGAATGTTACTTCTGGCGCTGCAGAAGGATCAAGCGAAAGGCGTTGGAAGGTACATTGGCCGTGCCTGCCTATCTTCGCTCCTTGGACTCTATCGATCAGCCTGAGGACATCGCTATCCCTATCACCTCTGACAACAACCTGAACACAGGTTCTACCTCTAAACAGAACCCCGTATCACGAGAGATCCTGGGTCAGCCATTCGTCGCCAATACGTCATATCCAACAAAAACAAGGCCACCCAGGATTCCGAGATTGCCCTCAGGCGCATCCCAGCCTGAGCACGTCATCCAGCCTTTTGTGTTCGCAGACCCCCCAGATTTGTCGATCAACCCATTCATAGTGCCAGCAAATGAAAATGGCGTGGACGAGCTGCAGCACACAAACTTGGAAGCTCCTCCGAGTCGAAACGAGGAAGAAAATCCACCTGCATACTCCTCAATTATTCCTATTGGGTAGCGATGGTAATATCGGTTCTGTAGTAATTGATGAGTGCAATATGAACACTGGCTAGGGATCTGGGGATTTTTTGGGGACGATGGACGGACAGAACGAATGCCAGGATGATATCAATATTGTTATTAAGAATGCAACTTGATTCCATGGGGAATATTTCATACACATGCTAAAGCGCTATGAATTATAGCATGCGAAAGCCTTCCTGGACGTCTCGTACTGTATTATAATTATTCGGTTCGTGTGTATGCGCAAGCGCCCGCGTGAGCGTCTAATAAACTATGTCATAGAAAACGATGATCAACAATGAAGTCAACGATGATTAGAGATAATGTTTGATCTGTATCTGCACTACCCAACGGGAAGCTAGCTGCCAGGTCGGTCCAATCACTGAGCCTTACTAGTACATGTAAAGTAACAAAATCATTACATGCAGTACAAATATTACCTGAAACGCCTCTGCCTTCTAATGGTTATTATGGTGAAGTGTACTCCAATGTCTATCTACTGACTGATACTACACGTTGCTCGAATGTGTACTTCATAATGTCCTAAATGTTCGTGACATGACGTTTCTCACCAACAACCCGAGTTTCTTGTGTTTGATCAGCTGTGTTGAGGCGATCGTTGTCCAGGTTCTGTGCAGCTTGAAGATTGTAGCGAAAGCATTCTGAGTATCCTGGTGGTGATTCCGTGTTCTGGAAGGCGATGGACACTTGAGTTTCTCGGGTTTGAGATGCTTCCAGAAAGTGGGAGTTAGAGGTCCGAGTCCCTGTGCCCGACTCGAGTTCGCGAAACGGATTTTGAGCGAACGGAGTTATGGACGATAGTGAGGCTCGCAAGCTCGACTTTTGGGCCCGCCGACGTTGCAATAGGTACATCACAACTCCAATAGCCACACAAGTTAGACCGATGGCGATCGAGACGCCTGCTATTGCAGCGGCGTTCTTTGAAAATCTGTTTGTTGATGCATTAATACTCGGAAAGCATTTATGCGAGAGAACTGCAACTGACGGTCGTGAATGGTTGTGAACAGTATCGACGTCATTTGTAACCGCCGAAGAACTCGAGGTTGCGCTGGCCGTGTAAGTTGATACTGAGGTGATAGTGAAGGTATTCGTGTGAGAGGGAGAGGGAATTGTGCTCGCGGAATTTGAGCCCCCATCGGCTGCAGAGGAAGCGCCGCCCATCCAAGGGCCAAATTCCGACCAGAATCCTGAGTCGGACATGAAAGAGGGGAAATCGGGGGCGTTGGCGCGTGCGAGCACAGTTCTAGAGGGAAAATTGGAGAGCAAGACATTTGTGGTAGGATTCGTCCTTGAACGAGGGAGAGTGGGTGTAGCGCTAGTAGGAGTTTTCATGACCGTGACAGCTGTGGTGCGTCGGTTCTGTGGGGGCACTGTTGTCTGACGACCTTTTAATGGTTCACCAGTGTGCGGCGCCGTCTTCCGACTCGGACTCTCTTGAACCGAGGAAGAAAGGTACGTACCATGAAAAAACGGCGCTCCAAGTTCATGTGCCACAAGGTCGCCGTAATCATCAACTAGAACCCATCGAAAGATGCACACGTCGTGCCTCAAATAGAGCCAGCTGATGATGATCACTGGCAGGCGAACTTGACGTAGTGCCAGTGCCAGCCAAATCCTCGAAAGAAAAGCTTTGCCCTCCAATCACCACGAGGCCCGCCGGCGAGGATTGTTCGACAACGATGTCCATTGTAAACGCGAGTAGGACTACTTTTTTCTTCAAGGAGTAAGTCAGAATGAGTTATAGACTTTCCCTTCCCAGAATATAAAGTTGGCTACTAGTTGTAGCAGCAGTACTAGTAAGTTGAGAAGGTAAGCGTCTGGAAGAAAATAAACCAAAAATTTACGCTACAGTACTCACGGTCATCACGGTTAGAGGTCCAAGCTGAAGGTAAATCATGGCTTCTAGCTCGCCTCTCCAAAGTGTTTCGATCCGTTAGATTGTCCTTGTGGATAGAGATCAAAGTGACAGATCGCAGATGTTGATGCACTGTCTTCGTGTGTGCTGTCAGTTCAGTGAGCTGTTCAGTGGGAACCCGTTGCCGGCGGTTTGGGACCTTGAGGCGAAACCGTGGCTGTGCGAACCATCGTGCCTCTCCTCGCGACCACCTTGAGCGACCATCTTGAGCGACCATCTTCAACGTTTTAGCTATGGAAGAACAAGTGGAGTTGCTCTCGAGAGATCTTGTTCATAAACTCGCAAAGTGAGGTGAAAATATGTGCATAAATATGGTCTGATAGTGGAAGAATATGGACTAACTATATGTGTTCGATTTTCAAGTTTACCATCGAACGCTCGACTCTTGGTTGGCATCTCCGGGATACCAGCTAGCGGAAAATCTACGTTCGCGGATAGGGTTGTTCGGAGATGTAACGAGCTCTTGTTAGAAGTCGGAGGACATTCGAAAGCAATTTTAGTTGGTCTCGATGGTTGGCACCTTACCAGGGCGCAACTCGACGCTTTCCCCGACTCAAAGTTGGCACACGACCGACGAGGTGCACATTGGACTTTTGACGGGAGCGGCTATACATCATTCGTGACAGCTCTGAAGGCTCCTTTGCTTTCACCGACACCTGGTGCGACCATTGTTGACAATGACTCTGGAGGGGAACCCGAGGCAGTAACGTCCATCTTTGCTCCTTCGTTCGATCATGCAGTAAAAGATCCATCTCCCGATTCTGTGCAAATCGATCCTCATCACAGAATAGTGTTGATAGAGGGGCTATACACATTCCTCGCGATCGATCCATGGAAGCAAGCCGGCGAAATGTTAGATGAACGATGGTTCATTGAAGTCGACTTCGAGGAGGCAGCAAAGAGGCTCGTCAAACGACATGTCGTCACAGGAGTAGCTAGGGATATGGAAGAGGCCGTTTGGAGATCCGAGACGAACGATATGCCGAGTAAGGATCCTCTCCATTCTCGCTCTTTCCATCGCTGATTTATTACAGATGGGAGGTTCATCATCGAGAACAATCTCAAGCCTACTCGGACAATATCCAGCATACCCGATGAAAGACTTCCGAAAAAGACATGATTATTGCTTCCTCATACTTGACCTGTAAGCACTTTGCTAATCACAACTATAATCGATTGAATTCTCTTGTTGTAGACATGATCCGGGCGTTGCAGCACACTGAGTGGTCATCGGCCTCTCCTTGTTCCCGCCCCTTCCCGCCCCCGCGCATCACCTTCACGGCCCGGATTCAAGTACCCTTACACCAAACGCATCTATGCAACCGTACAATTGTTTGGTTTGTTCGATACAACAATGCTCTTGCTTAAAGCAATGGTTAATTAAGACGGATGTCGTTGCTCCGTTGACGCAAAGCAATCGAATGGTAAATTAAAAGCAAAGCTCCCTATTTATAAAATGAGGTACTGTTCTTATGTTGACCGATCAGATCTCAGACATCTTTCAATGGAAGTAATGCCAGTAAACGTGAACACGGTGAAGAAAATAGATTTCGACGAAACAGCACTTCTGATTTGCAAAATGTTGTTGGGCGAAGTTCCGCAACATATCGAACGTTCGTTGTTCATCTCACTCCGACGTTTAATTCGCTAATTCTTGATCCCTCTTTTCTTACCAGAGTTTCTTGAAAAGAATGATTTCGCCCCATCTTTGCAGTTCAATTTCTTGAACTTGCATAAGAATGGCAGATTTGACGTTCACAGTAGGTAGTTTCGTCCTGCTATTCGTTTCGGACCAGAAATTAGCTCATCAGAATACTTTTACAGTTGTGAACGTAGGAACTAGCCTTGACGAAAGCCGATATCGCAAGACACCCAACACGGGATCGATAATTGTCGAGTTAAAATACAAGCAAGAAAACCCGGGTTTGACGGGTCAATTATGGGCAAATGCGATGTCTGTTGTCGAAAGGAAATTGGCAGCGGGTCGAATGAAGCTTTCGGAGCGAAATGTCGTTACGCTGCAGGAGATCATGCTCGAAGAACGCCGATGGGCGCCTCAATCTTTTCTGTAGACACAACCTTTATTTAATAGTCACATTAAGGTGTCGGTGCTCGAAAATATGTAGATACGGAGGATACATGCAGTTTTCAGATCTTATAGTGTGCTCAACTTTGAAAGGGAAAGAAACGCCCTCAGCTGCCGAATGGCGCAGCTTGCATCAGTTCAACCGACATTGCTGCATGAATTTCCACTGAGATAGTGAGAACGTTGCGTATGGACATAGGATGATAAGCTTGAAATCTTGAAATATATTACAACCAAACTGAGTACTCAAAACATTCCAGATTACTGAAAATCGTCGGCTCATCCACTGCGATGACTCGGACTTAAGCAGAATGCGCACTCAGAGCCTGCGCCTGCTGCTCTACGAGTTGCCGCGACCTCTCCTTTGCGTCCTCCTGCTGTTTCCTCCTAATCTCTGGGTCGATATTCACGTTCCAATGAGAATTGGTGATCGCAGTGTATATTTCTCGGATGGAGACATCGGCGAATCGAAGGGGAGGCGGATAATGACCCGTAACGGATGTTGTGAACTCGGAAGAAGAGACCTTGACGGGGTAATGCGCTCGTAATGCGTGAACGAGGGAAAACCGGTAGGAGGGATCGATGAGCGGATTGTCATTCTCTGATGCAGAAGAGGTGTGCGGCGTCATTGGATGAACGAGGACGCGATGCCGCCCAGAACTATATCTATTGTTCGTGAATCTGGATAGCGTTTGACCTGTGAGGAGGGTCGCCGTCAAACGAGGTTTGCCATTTTCGTCGTATGGTTGGGGAATCTCTTCGCAAGCAATCCATCGTCCGACCTCTGGACTCCAGCATTCAAGACCCGGGGTATGGCCGATAACGATCGTGAGGAGACCCAGGTCGCGATGCGCCTCGGACACGATGCGAGACTCTGGCGCACTCGTGTTATCAGGAAAAGGTGCGTCCTTGGAGGCGACTTCCTGAGTATTATTGGCGTCAGGAGTATCAGAATCTGTCCGCAGTGCACCTTCGTGCGGAAGTGGCCGCTCGTAACGAAACATCCTCATTAGTGATGCATGGGTCTGCTCTGGCAGTTCCATCTGCGGACCGACGGTGCGTTCCAGAGTGCCTCGCTGCATCCCGAGGCTGTCCTCGATCGCCAGCAGGACTGTATGCATTAGCGCCGCCCCCGCTTTCCAAGCCTTCTCCGCTCTCTCACGTAGCTCGAACTCTGTCGGCGTCATCTTTACTTTTCGAAGCGTGACGAGGCACTTCTCTCCTGGAATGTGAGAGTAGCCCTCTTCAGATGCGTGGCTCTTGTCCTTGAACTGAGGCCTGTACTTCTCTTTGACTTCCTCTGGGAGAGTGAAGAATTCCGCAGAGGAATTGAAGAGCGCTGAAAACGTTGGGTAGAGGAGGTCCAAATCGGAGTCGATCATTGGCAGCGATACCCATCCTTGGTGCGCTAAGAGTTCGAGATCGATGGGATATGGCTCATTTATGCGCGATTTCGAATGAATTAGAGGTTTCTGGGGTGGAGGGTAGGGTGGAGGTGCATATTGTGTTTGTTGGCTTTCATTGATATCTGGAGGAGGGCCTGGAGGAGGTGCGTATTGCATCGTCGTAGTTTCGAGTTTGGAAGGCGGTCTACAATCAGTTTCGAATTCCCTCCTTTATGTGCCAGCGAGACAACTGCGCCGCGAATTTGAAGCGATGCGTGGCGATGAGCCTGAGCGATGACCCCGCCGAAAGCCTGTATATACAATTCAACACAGCGAAATTATACAGATGCCGATTTCTTACTACAGATGAAGCCTTGGTCGACAACGGAGGAAGAAATAAAGATCTTCTAAGGAGACACCTTACGCCACGTCTTCACAAAAACCGATGGTCTGTTGTAAATTTCAATGAGGTGTAGCAGTCGATATTTGATCGATGATGTACAACGCCTAAGAGTCTCCTTTCTGAATAGTTCGGTCTAGTAGAAGTTAATAAGTTAGTAGCTGTACAGAGTCGGGTTGAGATGGTGACTTGGAGGAGTGTGGACCGCAGCTTTGCGGACTCGACGCGTACATGAAATGTTACGTAACACAGCAAAATGTAGTCATAAGGTCATGCAAGAACAAAACCGCATTCGCAATATTGCCTCAATACTTTGAAGTGCCCTTTGATCGATGACGAGATTAAAGACAGTGACATACTCTGACTGGAGAATGCGACAAGCTAGATAGCGTTACGAAGCCGGATGCGACTCCATCATTTTATCCACGAGTTCTTGGAAACGTTCTGCTGGTACAGCCATTATTCTTCCTCCCATGTCAAGACCCAAAGATTCTTCGTCCCGAGGTTGCTGTGTAGTCAAAGGGTAGTCTAGTGTAAAGAGAGAATGCTGCAAAGACGTTTGAGAATGACGAAAGCAGAAGATATAGACAGAGGACTTACAGATTGGATGCACGCGTCTTCTGGGTGATATGAATACGTTGAAACACCATCGTTCATCATCGGTACGTCCCCAGTCGGCGGAAGAGTAGGCTTCGTCTTCTTCTTCGTCGGTTCAGAGGCGGTAGCTTGAAGCTCTTCGAATTGTGAAGCAGTCAATTGATACGTGCGGGTTAGGAAGATGTAATGTGAGAATATGAAAGCCTCATTCTACGACAGAATTGTTTTAATAGAGAAGCAACCTGAAGAACCGGAGTAACAGACCTGCCGTACGGCTTCCTTGATTTCTTCGGCGAGACTTCTGTACATCGGAGGAACCAGTTCGACGGGTATGTTCATTACTCTCTCGCTGACAATGAGCCCCACGTGGTTCGAAGATTTAAGACCTTCGGGTCCAAGAAGACCTTGTAATAGATTGTGCAACTCGGGTTGATTTGTCGACTTCTCAAGCATGTATGTGATGATGGCTTTCATGCAAGGTCTCTCCTACTCAAAGGTTCATGATATGAATTCATAAGAGTGATATCTTACGCACCTGATGCGCATGCACATTTACCACGCTCAGAAACGCGTAAGGATCTCCATCCTCTCCATCCGTCTTCACAGTCGATCCGATCGCAGGTTGTGACAGAATCAAGTCGGCAAGGTCGTGGACAGCAAGAATTTCGGAGTCGGATTGGAATAGTTGCATTAACAGTCTCTTGAACGCAATATAGTCCACCTCCGGGTTCGGAGCAAAGAAGTCGAAATCGACGTTGACCATGCTCTACTGGCGTTATACCAATCAGCGAATGGATTTCTGCTCGAACACGAAGAGCCTTACAACGTCGCTGTCGTTGCCATCGTCGTCGGACGCGTTTTCGTCTTTCTGGAGCTTGCGTTTCGCCATTGTTGTGAGATACGATTTTATTCGTGCTTTTAAAGCTTGGTGAGCTCGTCGTTTTCGAAGAAAGGTTCGAAAGAAGGATGCTGTCAAAATTTGCTCGACGCCGTGTGCAGGAAGGCGTGAGAAACCTAGGACTGGCTCGTCGTCGACGCCGGGCGCGTTCGCCTTTCCACTAAACCACCATGGTATCACCATAAACTAAACCTCGTTATTGCTATGGAAGATTTCGAAAGCTCGGAGAAGACTGAACGGCGCGTTGGAAATGGATTTATGCTTGCTTGAGGACCTCTTGTCACGGTGGCACAGTGAGTACTACATGTACATAAAAGTACATGGCTTTCTCCCTAACCTCATCTCCTTAGCCTAGAAGAGGCGGATACGAGGACTCAAACTCGCGAAGCTCTAACTTGGCCAAAGATTGATGAAGCGTGTCTGCAGATCGCGCTCTTTAACTCGAGGTTTTCACAAGAGGATGACGAATAATATTGTCGCGAACTCCAAAACCTCCATCTAGATTGACATCCCTTCCTTCCAACGACATCCCTCGTAACTTTCAGTTCTGAAAACGCCTCTGTTTTTTCGCGTACAGATCCTCCTGCTAATACACAATTAGTTGGTTAACTGTGACGCTCTCTTTTTCAGGAAACTATCCCGAATGCTTGCAATCAACCATGAGGTATGAAATGGATTCACCTCTCCATCTATTACATCCTTTACAGGGCAAACTGATTGATCAACTATCCAGGGCATGCATCTGAAGCGGAATTGGTGGTTATCAGCGCTTAAATTGAGAGATAAACCATCCATTAGGACGGGTGGAAGATAGCATGACTTCTGCAATTCTATATCCATCCACGTCGTATCAGGTGCACTATACTACAATGATCCAGGAGAGGATTATCAGAAAGTGAGTTATGCTTGTCACCTCCTTCTGATTACTTCGCAGTGGGTGTCGCATCTCGGTGCACTTCAGACATCTTCAACGGAAATTTTCTAAATACCGTTTGCTACACTCTCGTCGCATATACTCATCCTCCCATTTTTTCACACCCTTCATGAGATTCTGATTGAGCCAACTGACTGATATCACTAAGGGGCTTGCAGATAGGAACAGGTGGATGTCAGCACTCCGGTGGTTTACTATGAAAAATCTGGGGGAAAGTGAGTCGTCTGTTCTCCGAATACCTGGGTCTTATCGTTCGTTTCACAGGTAACTCAAACTTTCACCTTCGGTCAAATCTCGTAGGTTACATCTTACTATACGGCACCGTTTCCAGTGAACGCACTCTTTAAGCACAAGAAGTCAAGTGCGTCGAAGCACTCAAGGAGAATGGCGCACTCGAGCTTGTGAATGCCTCGGGTATCCCGCGCTTTGGAATTACAAAGTTTCCCTCTGGCGGGCGAACTGCTTCCGCTTATGAACCGGCGGTACACTATTGACAGGTCCAATCGTGGAAGGGCTCTTGCTGAGTGCCTGACGAAGATTCGAAGACTCATTGCATCGTCTACGCCATTGGCCCACCACACAGCAAGAAGCCTGTGCATCAATAAAAGCGAAAAGTCCTAAGGCGAATTCCTGGAAAGTGTACGATTTCAAAGCCCGTGGTCCCCGTGTTTTATGCACTCATCTTGCGCTATCAACGGCGCACCTATTCACCCGCACCCTCGCGAGATCTATCTATTTTCCGCGTCTAAAAGAACAACATTCGCGCACGCTCCGTCGTCTTTGCTATGCTACCGGATATTTTTGCAACGACTTTCTTACACGGATAACGGGGGACCGACACACTCTTGGCGCTGTCATCACCGTCCCACAAGACTGAACGCCGTATGTTCTCTCTGTCATTTCGCTTTTCGCTAGCTGACATGCTGAATTGCCACTTCAGTGTTCCTTGCATGTGCACAACGCTGTAATTGCACACGACCAACTCTGTTGCCATCTCAATGAGAGGCGCAGATCCAAAGTCACCCACATCACAACATGTGTTCGATTACGAATCTACGAAGGTTAGGGTTAGACGGTGAAGCAAACTTTCGTGAAAATCTCATATGTGCTAACGCTTCTTTCCTCCTCCAGAAATTTTGGCATAGGTTCCCCCTGTTTTGGTGTCATTAAGAAGAAAAAAGAAAGACTCACGGAACGAAAGCAGCGGACCACGAGACAGGCTCCGGGCTCTGTGGACGGCGTTGAGCGCGATGAAACGAGCAAGGACAGAGCACGAGGTGAGGATCATGGTGTCGGTCTTGTTGATGTCAAGCATTGACCCAGTGATCTTGCGCAGGAGCTTGAGGCGGCGAAGGATGCGAAGGAGCGGCATGCAGACGTGCTCGCAGAGGCGCAGGTGTGCAGGTTCGATCGTAAAGTCGCGCAAGGTGAAGGGGGCGCGGAAATCCGTCTGCTCGAAGGCTGGAGGTAAGGGGAAGGCGTGAGACGTTGGACTGAATGCAGGTGCCGCGCAGCTGTGTTCCGCTGCAAAACAGCAAATATCTGTCATTCGAAAAGATTAAGTAAAGCGATAATGATCAGATAACTACAGAGACTCACAAGTACGCATAGCATTTGGTGTCTCGTGTGTAGCATTGCGAGCAAAGGGTTTGTCGTGTCTACGATAGGAAATCAGAACCGTTAGCATAAGCTGAGTGGATTTGAATTTTGAACGTACCTGATGAATGGAAAATGTAAACCCCTCGATAGGTCCATACTCAAGCAATCAAGTCGAGTGCGGTACCCAAAGTCTTGCTCCCCGGATTTTGATACGTCGTGTCACGACGTTTGGCGCGATTTCGATCATCCGACGTGCCCATAAGGTCCGTGTGCAAGCTAACTCAAGAACATGTCAACAAAGTGACAAAAGAGAATTTTCGCGAAAGTACGTACTTCTCGTCTCGGTGCGTTCGAAGCAAACATCATGGCATGTGAGGTACATGCATATGTGCGCCGTCGCGACCTGCAAATAAAAAAGTATTAATGGTATCCTCTGAACATAATGTACGAAACTAACACTCACATAAGATCACAGTTGTGC